>PITA01003326.1:0-78395 GCA_004023965.1 Spilogale gracilis
AATACATTAAATACATTATTATCCCCATCCTACAAAAGAAGAAAACAAAGCTTCAATAAAGAAGTTAAATAATCTTCCAAGGATTGCAGGCAACAATAATGATAATAATGACTATTTACCTAATGCTTGCTAAGTGCAAGACACTTTATGAGGCACTTTTCAATTACTAGCTCATTGGGCTCTCATAATCACACCTCATAACTGGCAGTCATGATTTGAACTCAGATCTTCTTAATTTCAAGTTTCATGTTCTCCCCACAAAATCATATTGACTCTCTACTGGTAACCATTCTTGAATATTACTGTCTCTTGTTTTAAGGACTTTCTTCCTGTTATGTAACAAGCCCCCTCTAATATCATATAAGTGTTGTAGTCGAAGAAAGTATGGAATGTTATGGGAGCCCTAGGAGGGGTGCATAACTTAATGGGATACAAGGAAGTAGGGGCATATGAGCTGAGTGTTGGGGAAGAGTGGAACTGAACCAAGGAGAGAAAGTATTGGGGAAGTCTATGTTTGCTGATAACATGGTCTTACATACTGAAAACTCTAAAGGCTCCACATACACACCCACAAAAAAACCTGTTTGACCTGATAAATGAATTCAGTAAATTTGCAGAATACAAAATCAACGTACAAAAATCAGCCATGTTCTATACATTAAGAATAAACTCTCTCAAAGGGAAATTAATAAAACAATTTTGTTTACAATACATTCAAAAATAAGAAAATACTAAGGAGTCAACTTAACCAAGGATGTGAACACTGAAAACTACGTAACACTGATGAAAGAAATTAAAGACAAACATATGAAAAGATCTCCCATCTTCATGGATTACAACATGAAATATTGTCAAGATGTTCATATTATCCAAACCAATCTGCTGATTCAATGTAATCCCTATAAAAATCTCAATGGTATTCTTTACAGAAATAGAAAAAAAACAACCACCCTAAAATTTATATAGACCCACAAAAGAACCCCAGTAGCCAAACAATCCTGAGAAAGAAAAAGAAGTTGGAGGCATCATACTTCCTGATTTCATAATATATTAACAAAGCTTCAATAATTAGAACAGTATGATTTGGCATAAAACTAGATATATAGACTAAGGGAATAGAATAGAGAGCCCAGAAATAACTCACACATATACAGTTAACTGACCTTCAACTAAGGAGCCAGGAATACACACACAATGGGAGAGAATAGTTACTTCAAATAATGGTGTTGGAAAAGCTGGAGATCTATATGTGAAAAAATATCAGACCCTTACCTCACACCGTACACAAAAATCAATTCAAAATGGATTGAAAGTTTTAATATAAGAGCTGACCTGAACCTTTAACACTCCCAGAAGAAAACATACAGGGAAAGCTTCATTACATGGGTCTAGGCAATAATTTCTTGGATATGGCTTCAAAAGCACAAGACACAAAAGAAAAAAATAGACAAGTAGGACTACATTATACATAACCCGGATTTTGACAGCACCAAAAATCTGTTCTACCTATAATCCCAACTTCTTATCCTTCAGATCTCACTCCCTCATTGAGGTCTCTACTTCCTTCAACACCTGATTTTGCCCTCAATATATTAGAGGTGCCTTCTCTCATCACTACCTTCCTTACCTGCTCTTGAATCAATGATTTGGTTACTCTTGTGACATTACCCTCAATCTCATTTTTGCCTGTTGATCTCTAATACTTGCCTGACAAGATCCTATCTCTAGATTCATCCACCGGGGAAATCTTGTGCTACAGGATATGAGCGCATAATAATTTCACTGAGGATTAGAGGTACAGGACCTCAGCTGTATTCTAGCTCCCAAACTTGAGCCACCAATTCCTCCCCAAGCCTATTCTAGTATATGATCCCCTTCCTAGTTTACTTCTTACTTCACAGAAGAAATGCAGGCAAGGAGCAGATGTGCCATCCAAATCCCCTCCTCTAAGTATGCCCTCATTTTCATGTAATGCCATCTGAAATTCATTTAACTTTTTTTAACAATAGAAGTCTTCTCCCTAAGACTGAAGTTTTCATTAAAAAGAAAAAACATCCTGAGGGAGGAGCAAGATAGCAGAGGAGTAAGAGACCTAAATATCATCAGGTCCAAGGAGTTCAACTGGATGGCTATCAAACCAGTCAGAACACCTACAATAGGAGATCCAAGAGAAGAAGAGCAATAATTCTAGGAACAGAAAAGTGACCACTTTCTGGAAGGTAGGACGCATGGAGAAGTGAATTGGAGATGACACTTGGGAGGACAGACCACGTGGGGGGGGATTCCCATGCAGCAGAGCATCGGAGCGCAAAACCAGAACCTTTAGAAGTTGGCACTACTGAAGGATGTTGCCCGAGAGCCTAAGTGGGAGGAGGGGAGGGGTGGAACCCTCATAGGGACAGTGTGGTCTCGGGACCCGCAGGGTCACAGAAGGTCCCAGGGTGCCTGAGCATGGCAGAACTCCAGATACCCGAGCAGGGAACCAGCAGCAGAGACGGAGCCGACGACAGGACTCTCCACTCAGGCTTACCTTAAACAGAGATCCAAGGTGCAGTCGGGTCACTGCTCTTAGAGCAGAGATCCCACAAGTGGCAGATCCAGGAAGATCCCCCTCCTTCCTCCACTGGGAGGAATGGTGCAGGATCATGTTTCAGGAATCTGCTGAGTTTGGAGACTCCAAAAAAGGCTGAGAACCAGAGATAGAAACACTTGGTCACAGGCCAGGTGAGCACAGAATGAAGTTGGAGACCAGGGAGATGGACATGATCAACTGCTTTTCTCCAGGGGAGCACTAAGGAGTGGGACCCCAGCTCTCGGCTCCGTTAGGCTGGAGACTGGGAGGCCGCCATCTTCATTCTCTGCCTCCAAAGCTGGATGGAAAGTGTTCAGGGAACAAAAGCTCCCAATATCAAACCTGAGCAGACCACTTAGCCTGGCCCCTGGCAAGGGCGGGGCAGTCCCCTCAGGCAAAGACCTTTGAGAATCACTGCAACAGGCCCCTCCCTCAGATCAGTGGGAACATTCAGCCAAGACCAAGTTCACCAATCAATGAGAACTGCGGAACTTCAGGGTAATGCACACGTAGAATTCATGGCGTTCTTCCCATGATTCTTTAGTCTTTCAAATTTGGATTTTATTTTTTTCTTATTCCATTTTTTATAATTTTTTCCCATTTTACCTTTTTCACTATTTTATCTTATCCATACCTTTTTGTAAAAAAAATCATTTAAAAAAAAATCATTTTAAATTTTTATTGTTTTAGTCATCTCCTATCCCTTTATGGCATTTAAGCTTATTTTTTGTATACATATAGGTTTTCCTTTCTTTTTTTAAAAAAAAGATTTCATTTATTAGACAGAGAGAAACACAGCCAGAGAGGGAACACAAGCAGGGGGAGTGAGAGAGGGAGAAGCAGTCTTCCTGCCGAGCAGGGAGCCCTATGTGGGACTCGATCCCGGGTCTCTGGGATCATGACCTGAGCCGAAGGCAGTCACTCAACCAACTGAGCCACCCAGGTGCCTCAGGTTTTTCTTTCTTTAAAATTTTGGGATGCAATTTCTTCTAATAGACTGAAATATACCTGAAATCTAGTGCATGGCTTTGCTCTAGTCTCTTGCTTCTTCACATGCTGTCTTCTTTTTTTTTTTCTTCTTTTTTCAACCAACTTCTTATCTTATCAATTCCTTTTCTAGAATCTTTATTAATTTTCACCTTTACAATCATATTCCATCCCTTCATTGTGTATATCCTTATTTTTGTACATATATAAGTTTTTCTTTCTTTAAAATTTTGGGAGGCAGTTTCTTCTAACAGACCAAAATACACCCAAAATCAAGTGTGTGGCTTTGTTCTATTCACCAGTTTAATCATCAATGGAGAGAGAGGTGGATAGATATAAATAGATATAGTAATAGATATAGATATAGATATACATGATATATAGATATAGGTTTTTTCTCTTTCTTCTCCACCTAGTTTTGGGTCTCTTCTGACTTGGTTAGTGTATTTTTCTGGGGTCATCACTACCCTTTTAGTATTTATCTCATTCATCATTCTTATTTGGATAAAAGGAAAAGGTGGAAAAACACCTCAGGAAAAAGAACAAGAAGCAGTACTGACAGCTAGGGACATAATCAATAGGGACATTAGTAATATATCAGAACTAAAGTTCAGAATGACAGTTATCAAGGTGCTAGCTGGGCTCGAAAAAAGTATGGAAGATACTAAAGAATCGCTTTCTGAAGAAATAAAATCCCTTTCTGGAGAAATAAAAGAACTAAAATCTAACCAAGCTGAAATAAAAAAAGCTGTTAATGAGGTTCAATCAAACATGGAGACCCTTATTGCTAGGATAAATGAGGCAGAAGAGAGAATTAGTGATATAGAAGACAAAATGGTGGAGAATAAAGAAGCTGAGAAAAAGAGAGATAAACAACTAATGGACCATGAGGGGAGAATTTGAGAGATAAGTGATACCCTAAAATGAAACAATAATAGAATAATTAGGATCCCAGAAGAAGAAGAAAGAGAGAGGGAGCAGAAAGTATATTGGAACAAATTATAGCAGAGAATTTCCCTAATTTGACAAAGGGAACAAGCATCAAAATCCAGGTGACACAGAGAACCCACCTCAAAATCAATAAAAATAGGTCCACACCCCATCATCTAATAGTAAAACTTACCAGTCTAGTGACAAAGGGAAAATCCTGAAAGCAGCTCAGAAGAGGTCTGTAATACACAGTAGCAGATAGTAGATTGACAGTAGACCTATCCACAGAGACGTGGCAGGCCAGAAAGGACTGGCATAATATATTCAGAGCACTAAACAAAAAAAAATGCAGCCAAGAATACTCTATCCAGCTAGGCTATCATTGAAAATAGAAGGAGAGATAAAAAGCTTCCAAGACAACAAAAACTAAAAGAATTTGCAAACACCAAACCAGCGCTACAGAAAATATTGAAAAGGGTCCTCTAAGCAAAGAGAAAGCCTAAAAGTAACAAACCAGAAAGGAACACAGACAATATACCGTAACAGTCACCTTATAGGCAATACAATGGCACTAAATCCATATCTTTCAATAGTTACCCTGAATGTAAATGGACCAAATGCCCCCATCAAAAGACACAGGATATCAGAATGGATTAAAAAACCAAGACCCATAGATATGCTGTCTGCAAGAAACTCATTTTAGACCCAAAGACACCTCCAGATTTAAAGTGAGGGGGTGGAAAACAATCTACCATGTCAATAGACATCAAAAGAAAGGTGGGGTGGCAATCCTCATATCAGACAAATTAGATTTCAAACCGAAGACTATCATAAGAGATGAGGAAGGACACTGTATCATACTTAAACGGTATGTTTCAACAAAAAGATCTAACAATTTTAAATATCTATGCCCCTAACATGGGAGCAGCCAATTATATAAACCAATTAATAACTAAATCAAAGAAACAATCAACAGTAATACAATAATAGCAGGGAACTTTAAAACCCCCTCCCTGAAACAGACAGATCACCTAAGCAAAAGATCAGCAAGGAAATAAAAGCTTTAAATGACACACTGAACCAGAAGGACATCACAGATATATTCAGAACATTCCATCCCAAAGCAACAGAATACACATTCTTCTCTAGTGCACAGGGAACATTCTCCAGAATGCATCATATCCTGGGTCACAAATCAGGTCTCAACCAGTACCAAAAGATTGGGATCATTCCCTGCATATTTTCAGACCACAATGCTTTGAAACTAGAACTTAACCACAAGAGGAAAGCTGAAAAGAACTCAAATACATAGAGGCTAAAAGAGTATCCTACTAAAGAATGAATGGGTCAACCAGGAAATTAAAGACGAATTGTAAAAATTTATGGAAACAAATGAAAATGAAAACACAAGTGTTCAAAATCTTTCGGACCCAGCAAAGGCGGTCCTAAGAGGAAAGTATAGAACAATACAAGCTTTTCTCAGGAAATAAGAAAGATTTCAAGTACACAACCTAAACCTACACCTAAAGGAGCTGGAGACAAAAGAGCAAAGAGAGCCTAAACCCAGCAGGAGAAGAGAAATAATAAAGATCAGAGCAGAAATCAATGAAAAGGAACAACAACAACAAAAAAAAAAAAAAACAGTAGAACAACTCAATAAAACTCGGAGCTGGCTCTTTGAAAGAATTAACAAGATTGATAAACCCCTGGCCAGACTTATCAAAAAGAAAAGAGAAAGGACCCAAATTAATAAAATCATACATGAAAGGGGAGAAATCACAACCAACACCAAAGAAATACAGACAATTATAAGAACATATTATGAGCAACTATACATCAGCAAACTTGACAATCTTGAAGAAATGGATGCATTCCTAGAGACCTATAAACTACCAAAACTGAACCAGGAAGAAATAGACAACCTGAACAGACTCATAACCAGGGGGAGATTGAAGCAGTCATCAAAAATCTCCCACCAAACAAGAGCCCAGGGCCAGACGGCTTCCCAGGGGAATTCTACCAAACAGCTAATGAAGAATTAACACCTATTATGCTGAAACTGTTCCAAAAAATAGAAATGGTAGGAAAACTTCCAAATTCATTTCATGAGGCCATCATTACCTTGATCCCAAAACCAGACAAAGATCCTATCAAAAAGGAGAATTACAGACCAATATCCTTGACAAACTTAGATGCAAAAATTCTCATCAAAATACTAGCCAACAGTTCATTAAAAGGATTATTCACCATAAGTAAGTGGGATTTATTCCTGGGCTACAAGGTTGGTTCAACATCTGCAAAATAATCATGTGATATAGTACATTCATAAAAGAAAGAACAATAATCATATGATCCTCTCAATAGGTGCTGAAAAAGCATTTGACAAGGTATAGTATCCTTTCTTGATCAAACTCTTCACAGTGTAGGGATAAAGGGTACCTACCTCAATGTCATAAAAACTCTCTATGAAAAACCCACAGCAAATATCATTCTCAATGAGGAGAAACTGAGAGCTTTCCCCCTAAGGTCAGGAACATGGCATAGCTGTGCACTATCACCACTGCGATTCAACATAGTACTGGAAGTCCTACCCACAGCAATCAGACAAAAAAAAAAAAAAGAAATAAAAGGCATCCAAATCAGCAAAGAAGTCAGACCCTCACTCTTTGCATATGATAGGATACTTTATGTGGAAAACCCGAAAGATTCCACTCCAAAACTGTTAGAACTCATACAGGAATTCAGTAAGGTGTCAGGATATAAAATCAATGCACAGCAATTACTTGCATTTCTATACATCAACAGCAAGACAGAAGAAAGAGAAATTAAGGAGTCATCCCATTTATAATTGCATCCCAAACCATAATATACTTGGGAATACACCTAACCAAAGAGCAAAGAATCTGTACTAAAAAACTATAAAGTACTTATGAAAGAAATTGAGGAAGACACAAAGAAATGGAAAAATATTCCACACTCATGGATTGGAAGAACAAATATTGTGAAAATGTCTATGCCACCTAAAGCAATCTACACATTTAATGCAATCCCTATCAAAACACCATCCATTTTTTTCAAAGAAATGAAACAAATAATCCTAAAATTTATGTGGAACCAGAAAAGACCCTGAATAGCCAGAGGGATGTTGAAAAAGAAAACCAAAATTGGCAGTATCACAATTCCAGACTTCAAGCTCTACTACAACGCTATTGTCATCAAGATGGCATGGTACTAGAACAAAAGCACACACATAGATCAGTGGAACAGAATAGAGATCCCAGAAATGAACCCTCAACTCTATGGTCAACTCATCTTTGACAAAGCAGGAAAGAATGACCAACGGAAAAAAAGACAATGTTTTCAACAAATGGTGTTGGGAAAATTGGACAGCTTCATGCAGAAGAATGAAACTGGACCATTTCCTTACCACACACAAAAATAGACTCAAAATGGATGCAAGACCTCAACGTGAGACAGGAACCATCAAAATCCTTGAGAACACAGGCAGCAACCTCTTTGACCTCAGCTGCAGCAACTTCTTCCTGGAAATATCACCAAAGGCAAGAGAATCAAAGGCAAAAATGAACTAATGGAACTTCATCAAGATCAAAATATTTTGCACAGCAAAGGAAACAGTCAACAAACCTAAAAGACAACCAACAGAATGGGAGAAGGTATTTGCAAATGACATAAAACCCAAAGAACAACACCCAAAGAACAAATAATCCAATTAAGAAATGAGCAGAAGTTATAAACAGACATTTCTCCAAAGAAGACATCCAAATGGCCAACAGACCCATGAAAAAATGGTCAATATCACTCGGCATCAGGGAAATACAAATCAAAACCACAGTGAGACACCAACTGACACCTCAAAATGGTTAAAATTAAGTCAGGAAACAACAGATGTTAGTGAGGATCCGAGGAACAGGGAACCCTCCTACACTGCTGGTGGAAATGCAAGCTGGTACAGCCACTCTGGAAAACAGTATGGAGATTCCTCAAAAAGTTGAAAATAGAGCTACCCTATGACCCAGCAATTGCACTACTGGGTATTTACCCTATAGGGACAAATGTAGGGATCCAGAGGGGAACGTGTACCCAAATGTTTATAGCAGCAATGTCCACAATAGCCAAACTATGGAAAGAAGCTAGATGTCCATCATCAGATGAATGGATAAAGAAGATATGTCATATATATAATGGAATACTATTCAGCCATCAAAAAGAATAAAATCCTTCCATTTGCAATGATGTGGATGGAATTGGAGAGTATTATGCTGAAAAAAATAAGTTAATCAGAAAAAGACAATTTTTTAAAAAGATTTTATTTATTTGACAGAGAGAAACACAGCCAGAGAGGGAACACAAGCAGGGAAATGAGAGAGGGAGGGGCAGGCTTCCCGCCCAGCAGGGAGCCCGATGTGGGACTCGATCCCGGGTCTCCGGGATCATGACCTGAGCCGAAGGCAGTTGCCTAACCAACTGAGCCACCCAGGTGCCCTAGAAAAAGACAATTATCATATGATCTCTCTGATATGAGGAATTTGAAAGGCAGGGCAGGGGGTCATGGTGGGTAAGGAGGGAAAAAATGAAACAAGATCAGACCAGGGTGGGAGATAAACCATAAGAGACTCATAGTCTCTGGAAACAAACTGAGGATTGCTGGAGACATTGTGGGGGAGGGATAAGGTGGCTGGGTTAAGGAAAAAAAATTAAAAACGGTAATAATAAAAAAACAAAAAGAAAAAAAATCCTCTCTGTTCCAATTCCTCTCTGTCAAGTACCTCATTCCTTGACTTTGGTCTTAACAATGACTTTCTGAGGGGTGCTCAGTCATTTGGGCATCTGACTATGATTTTAGATCATGTCATGATCTTCAGGTGATGAGATAGAGCCCCATGACGCCTCAACAGTCAGGGGAGAGTCTGCTTGAGATTCTCTCTCTCCCTCTCCCTTTGCTCCTCCCTACCACACACACACACTCTCTCTCTTTCAATAAAGAAATAAACCTCTTAAAACAAATGACTTTTTGAATTTCACACCAACAGTAAAGACAGCAAAAACAAAAATCAACAAGTGGAACTATGTCACATTAAAAATTTTCTTCACAGGAAGGAAATAACCAACAAAATGAAAAGAGCCTGCAGAATAAGAGAAAATATTTGCCAAACATATACCCAATAATATTTGGATTTGGGGCACCTGGGTGGCTCAGTCGTTTAAGCATCTGCCTTTGGCTCAGTCATTCCCAGGGTCCTTGGATTGAGCCCTGCCTCAAGGTCTCTGCTTGGCAGGAAGCCTGCTTCTCTCACCTCCCGGCTCATGCTCTCAGGCTCTCTGTCACTATATCTGTCCCTCTCTCAAATAAATAAATGAAATCTTTTTTAAAAACTATAGTTTTTGGATATTAAACCAAAATATGTAGGGAACTCTTAAACTCAATAGCAAAAAAACTCCAAATAACCTGATTTAAAAATGTGTAAAGGACCTAAATAGATATTTTTCTAAGAAGATGTACAAATGGCCAATAGATACATGAAAAGTTGCTCAGCATCACTAATCATCAAAGGAATGTGAATCAAAACCATAATGAGATATCATCACATATTTTGGGGGATGTCTACTATCAAAAAGACAAGAGATAAATTTTGGTGAAGGTATGGAGAAATTGGAGCCCTTGGGCACTGTTGGTGATAGCGTAAATTAATACAGCTGTTACAGAAAACAGTATGGAGGTTCTTCAAAAAACTAAATTAGATCTACCATATCATCCAGTAATTCCACTTCTGGGTATATGTCAAAAGAAATGAACTAATATGGGTGGGTGATGTGTGGAAGTGAATCACTATATTGTATACCTGAAACAAATATTATACTATATACTTACTGTACTGGAATTTAAACACTTTAAAAAAATTTTTAAAAAGAAATTAAATCATTATCTCAAAGAAATACCCACACTCCCATTTTCATTGCAGCATTGTTCATAATAGCCAAGAGATGGAAACATCCTAAGTGTCCATCTATTATGAATGGCTAAAGAAGATGTGATATATATATGACATATAATGCAAAATCATTTGGCCTTAAAAAAGAAGGAAATACATGGGTGAACCTAGAAGACATTATGCTTACTGAAATAAGCCAGGCAAAACCAGATAGTGTACGGGATCAATTACAAGTAGAATCTCAAAAACAAAAACAAAACCAACTTCAACTCATAGAAACAGGTAGTAGATTGGTGGTTTCCAGGGGCTGTCGGGGATGGAAATGAGATGTACTGGTCAAAGAGTACAAACTTTCAGTTATAGGATGATAAATTTTCCAGATCTAATCTACACTATGGGAAGCAATAGTACAGTATTATATACTTGAAATTTGTGTAGAGAGTAGATCTTAAGCATTCTGAAAGAGAGAAAGAGAGAAAGAAAGAAAGAAAGAAAGAAAGAAAGAAAGAAAGAAAGAAAGAAAGAAGGAAGGAAAGAAGCTATGTGAGGGGATGAAGGTGTTAATTACCTTGATTATAAGAATCATTTCCCAGTGCATACATGGACCAAATTATCATGTATACTTCAAATATATTACAAATTCAGGGAGAGAAATGAAACATGAGAGACTTTGGACACAGAAACAAACTGAAGGACTTGGAGGGAGGAGATGGGGGATGAGAGAGCCTGGTGGTGGGTACTGAGGGCACCTATTGCATGGAACACTGGGTGTGGGGAATGGGCAATGAATCTTGGAACACTGAAAAAATAAAATAAATTTAAAGTAAAAAAATATATGTATTAAAAATTTGTCAATTATACTTCAATAAAACTATAAAAAATTCCAAGTTGACTATTAATATAAACACATTAATGAAAATAAATATAAATTTTCCCCAAAAATAAACCATGGCAAGTCAGGTGGCTCATTGTGGCAAATGTGTAGGTCTGGAGAGTGACTGGAAAAAGATGAGGCTGGACAAGCAGGAAGTGCCAGGGAATGGCATTGTTGGTCATGCTTAATAATTAGGGTGCAAGGTGAACCACTAAAGATACATAAGGAATTGCCTAGATTTATTTGCATTTTAAGACTATACCTCTGGCTACTGTGTAGATGATTATTTGGAGGGAAATTGGTTTGAGCTTATTGTAATAATCCAGCCAAGGATTAATGAGAGACTTGCCTAGGTAGAAATAGAGAGGACAAATTTTAAAGACAATCCAGAGAGAGAATTCACAGGACATAGTGACTGATTGCATGTGGAAACAGGAGAAGATGAGGTTAAGAGTGATTACTGGCTGAGCTTTGTGCTTGGTTGACAGTTAAATGGATGTTATCACTGAAATGAGGAGCATGAGAAAACAGAGCCAGTTTGGAGAGAAAGACATGAGTTAATTTTCTGACATGTTGTATTTTACATGCCCATAAAATTCACAGGCTGGTGGGCACTAGTGAGCAGTTGATTTTATAGATCTGAAGTTCATGAGAGTTCTGTGTGAAAAGTATGGAAATTGGTGAGTCATCAGTACAGAACTGCAGCATTATTCACAATACCTAAGATATGGAAACAGCCTAAGTGTCCCTCAACAGTCAAATAGATAAAGAAAATGTGGTATGTTATTCAGCCTTAAAAAGGAAGAAAATCCTGCCATATGTGACAACAGGGACGTACCAGGAGGACATTATGCTAAGTGAAATAAATCAGACATAGAAGGACAAATACTGCATAATCTGCTTACATGCGCTATCTAAAATAGTCAACCTCACAGACATAGAGAACAGAATGGTGGTTGCCGGGAACCAGGGAGAGGGGAAATGGAGAGCTGCTGTTCAATAGGTTTAAAGCTTCAGTTATACAAGATGATCAAGTTCTAGAGATCTTCTGCACAACATTGCACCTGGAGCTGACAATACTATATTTTGCACTTAAAAATTTGTTAAGAGGGTAGATCTTATGTTAAGTTTTCTTACCACAATAATAATTGTAAAAACCCAATGTATGTCAAGAGAATGAAGACTTAGGTCCACATAATATGCAGTTCTTTGTTCATAATTTCTCAGAACTGGAAATAACACAAATATCTTTCAACGGTATGTGGATAAATAAAATCTGTATGTTCATACAGTGGATACCACTGAGCAATAACATAGGTGCAGAGACACAGGTAAATCTTCTCTACATACTCTATGATTCCATCCATATGACATCTTCAGAAAGGCAAATGACAGGAGCAGAGGGCAGGGGCGGTTGCCAGGAACTGAGGAGGGAGAAATGCTGACTACAGGGGAGTATTTTGAGGAAATGGAACTGTCCTGCATCTTGGTTGTAGTGATAACAACAGTTTGTGGCAAAATGCATAGAACTGTACTCCACAAAAGGTAAATTTTTTCTATGTAAAAACACGTGGGGGAAAAAAAATTCCAGAATGTGACCATAAGAGTGGGTGGTGAAAGTTTGGGGAAGGTCAAGATCACTGGCATTGAATAGATCAAGGAAGGTGAGGTAGGGGAGTTGGAGATTGAAGTCACCAGGATAAAAATCTAATCATGGAGGTTAGAGTAAACCTGAGGCAGGGGCCAAAATGGAAACTGACTTGCTTCCTTGCCAAATATATATACTCATTCAGGTACCCACGATTAAGAATATTCTGGGTTAATCATATTAGAAATATGATTCATATATATTTTTAAATATATTTTTATATTTATATATAATCAAATATATGATTCTTAATCTAGGGATGTGTATATATATATATACTTATGCATAATTCTTATATAGCTCCTTGGATATATAAGAATGTGTACATATTCTTAGTATGACTCTTAATCTGGGGATATGTGTATGCATGTGTGTGTGTGTATGTGTGTATGTGTGTATACTTATACATAGATCCTTATATATATGACGATATGTATAAATTCTTAGTATGACTCAATCTAGGGACATCTAACTGGGGTCCCAGATTCCCAGGCCTTCACTTCACAGAAAAAGTAGCAACAGACCCATATGTGAAGACGGACACATTTCCTGAAATGACTGGTCACAGTTGTAATTGTAGCCTGGGTGTGCGCATAAAAACACTGGCTTAGTATCTCACACAGCAGCCCCAGGCATGGGGGATAAGTTGCTCCTGAGACACTGCACTTTGGAGGAGACCCTATTCCACAGGTGCGGTCACCATGTTACTTCTATCCCAGCGGGAAGAGTAGCAGCCCCAGAACTACCCTGTGTTCTAGTCCAGAGTACTCTTGATCTCCTTTTGCATGACTGTACAGGGCTGGCAAAGTTCACACTCTAAGTAAAGGGAGTGAGCAGACGAATATAAGCTTGTCCACCTTTTTTGTCCTGGTGATTGAAGTCCATCATGGTACCTATCAATAACCCACCTACATGAGTTGATCGTATAGGGATGGGACCCTGAGTCCCAAGCTCAAACCCTGTCCTTCCATAATCACCCACCTGCACTGCAGACAAAGCCAAGCAAGTGGCCCCTGGGGGTTTGACCCCAAAACTTTATGTGGAAGCCCTGTCCTGGTGAGCTAAGCCAGTCTGCAGGAAGCCCCAAGGCTACCACGTGCCCAAGACTGGGACCAGAATGGATCAAGCGGTCTCCTTTCCCTTTTCCCCATGGTGCACCACACGCGCCTGCCCTGTGTCTTTGCTCGCCAGGGGATAGGAAAGGGAGAAGAGAAACACATCAGAGACTTCAGATCTCTCAACAGGACCACAAAGTAGCATTGGCACACATTTCTTAAATGTTCGCTAGCTTTCCACAGCATCTCATTATGTCCTGGGAACAAGGTGGGTATTAAACCTCTCCATTACAGACAGTCATGCTGCACAGGGAAAGTCTTGGACGCTTGGTGGCAGAGCCAGGATGGAAACCAGCAGCTCTCATAATCATCTCCAATATAAAATGGATGTATCCCTCCCTGCATGCAAGCAGCATTCTAGTTTCACCTGAAAAAAAAAAAAAAAAAGGCACCCTAATTGGGTCACTGGGAATTTACCTGCAAGGCAGAGTGGAGCGGCATGAGAGTTAATGATCTGACAGGTAGAACACAGCGTCCGGGTAATTGAAGGGTTAGCACTGTGGGTCGGTGTAGTAATTGCCAGACTGATGGTAGAGGCTTTTGTTTCCGGTCCAGACAGCAATTAAAGACCCTGGCCCTGCACTTATTAAGTAGACATCCAGGTGGCTCAGGACTGTCCACACATTGTAATCTGCCGCAGACCCTCACCAGCCCCCTGCACTGGCCAACACTGGCTTTGCCAACAGCCCCCCAGAGATGAGGGAGGGTACTCCTCTCTGCTCAAAGCTGAACGGCTTTGTCCAACATGTTACATTCTGCCATGGAGAGCCACAGGGATTTTTTTTCCCCTAACAAAAATCTAAAAGTCTAATTTAAGAAGACAGTGGCATGATTTGTTACAAGTCTCCTCGCCATGTGAAGGAGCGGCCTGGGGAAGTGAGGAGTTGCTTTGTTGGCTAGCTTTTTCCCAATTTCCTTGTCAGCAGTATTTCTACCTCCCTGTTTTCAAACATCGCTTTGTTCTATCTTTTGAAGCCTCCAACCAGTGCCTGTTTGTATAGTAAATTCCCAGGAGGAAATCAGGCCTTATCTGTCAGTTCAGGATGTCTTCCACTTATTTGTAAGGAAGAAAAGTCAACAACTCCAGAACTATTAAAAAGGAGTGAACAACAAAATGGCAGGTAGCTGCTTTAATTTTCTTTCAAAGGCTTCCTGGCCAGGTGGCCCGGAGGAGGCCAGCTGCTGGGCTGACATTCAGGACTATCTGCAGGCAGCTGCACAGTACGTTGCCCTGTTTCTCAGACCTTAGTCATCTGCTCACTAACCAATAAGATCAACCATTTATTTGTCATTTTTTTCTTTACATTGTTGCATATAATTTTACATAGATAAATGTGTTTTCAAAGGAAACTCTAAGTCAAGGGCAAGAGGAGCTCTCTTTTATACCTAGAAGGGATTTGCAGAAATTGAATTTGGGAAGGGACCCAGAAAGTGCTGGAGCAAGGTGAATGCCCGGGAAATGCAGCTCAGGAATGCAGCTGGCAGTGGAGTACTGGGGTGTGAATGGCTCCTCACCACCATACACAACTACCCACAGTCCCATCTGCCTCAAAGAGAGATTGCCCAGGTCATAATTCTAAGAGCAGGACAATAGAAGCCCATTGCCCCCATGCAAAATACACATATACCTACAAATGTATGCATCCCTTCTCCTAAGTAAGTGCCTTTTCTCCTTCCTCTCCACATTATGACCCCAAATTCTAGGGCTCTACACTGACCCAGGCTTCCAGGGGGAGTAGCAAATATTTGTGAACAATACAGCCTACCACAGGACTGAAGTTAAAAATGGATTCCTACTATGCAAAAATGTGGATTACATGGCTTTTCCCCTCTAACACCATGCAAGGTACCCACCAGCATGTTGCTTAAGACATATTACCGTTCTGAACCATTTTGTGCCCAATAACTTTGCAGACATGAGAACATGGAGAAAAGGGAAGCTAATACTAATTAGAGAAATTACAGATAACATTAAGTAGAATGCATTTTCTCTGAATTTAGAAGGATGGATTAAATTTTGATGGGAGGTCAGGGTTGAATTCAGGAGGTTTTGTTTGAGGGGGAGCAGCATGAATGAGGCCAGGAAGAGCAAAGATATCAGGGAGTGGCAAGTGTCGGGTGTGACTACATGTTAAGTAACAAGTGCGGTGGGCAGTGGAAAGAGTCAAACTAGGAGACAAAGTTGAAAAGCTAGGTTGGGAATAAAACATGCTTTGTGCTCAATGCAATGGAGAACCATCAAGTGGTTTCTGCAAAGAATGAAGAACAATCAGATTTATGATTCAGAGTTAACTCTAGCAGCTGTATGCACAACTGGAGAGACAAAACCATTTTACGGGGCTATGACTATAGCTTATGTAGCATGGGCCATGCCCATTCACTCATCAGCCTCCCAACAAGTATTTGTTAAGTCCTTCCACTGGGGAGTGAATGGTGAACAATAAAAACTTATAGTCTACTGGAGAATAGACTTTGATCAAGCAGTCATGCAAATAAATGCAAAACTGTAGTGGCCTTAAGTGCCCATTTGGAAGATGCATGAGTGTGTTTAAAAGGAAGATTTGACTTGGTCTTGGAACTTTTCCCCAAGAAAATGACAGTTGAGCCAAGGCCTAAAAAATTAATACAACTAGCCTGGCATAAAACAGAATATTTTTCCCTGTAGGAGGAATATGCAAAAGCCCTCTCATGGCAGGAACATGACATATAGGAAAGAAATGAGAAAAATCCAGCACTGGGAAACAATGGTGGGTGGACATTTGGAGCCAAAAAGTCAAATCATGTGGGGTTCCTTAGCCTATGTTAAATTATTTTGCCTTTATTCCAAGAGCAAATGGAAGAAAGACATGGCAGGATTTTAAACCAAAAGGTGACATGGTGGGGTTTGCAATAGACGATAGATAAATAGATAGATGATTGATTGATAGATAGATAGATAGATAGAAGATAGATAATAGATGATGATGATAGATAGATAAATAGATAGATAATAGATAGATATATAGATAGATAGAAGATAATAGATGATGATGATGATGAAGATAGATAGATAGATAGATAGATACAAACAAGAGGAACAACATTCAGTGTGGATAATCCCACCATAATGTTATTGTCATGGGTCAAGTGAGAGGTGATCACAGCCTGAGTCACAGTAGTGATGGGGGAAACCAAGAGAAAGGGACAGATTCAAAGATATTTAAAAAGTAAGAGGATTTGGTGATAGATTGAACATGAGGAGAGTATGAAAGGGAAGTCTCAAGGATGAGGTCTGACTTATACAGCTGAATAATTGTTAGTTATGTTCTCTGAGACAAGGAGGTGTGTGTGCACACCAGCATGTGTGTGTGTGTGTGTGTGTGTGTGCATGTGTGTGTGCACGCATCTTTTCACACCAAGAGCTGTCAAGTCAACTGTACGTAAGGAGGTCTGGAGCTCAGTGAGAATAGCAAGGAAAGAAGGCATCAGGGCAGTAAGGTACCATATAAACCATTTCTGGACCAATAAGGTTCAGGTCTCCCAAACAGATGTAGCAAAGATACCACTGTATTCTGATTATACTGGGAAGCCTTTATTTGCAAAGCACTGAATGCCTTAATTCAAACTGATTGAAATAATGAGGATGTTATTCTCTCATGTACTTGGAAAAAGTAAGGTAGGGTGGACATGTGTGTTGTTCATCCAAAGGCTCTATAATGTCAACATTTCTATCTCTGCCCTTTGCCATTCTTGGTATTATGTCCATCCTCGGAGAATGAAGGCTGCCATGGGTCCCAGTGTTACCTCTAAACTGCACAATGCCCAGAGGAAGAAAACACACCAATTCTTTTTGTGTTTCTCCCCTTAGGTCTCATTAGTGAGGATTAGCTCACATGCCAAGATCTGAGTCAATCACTGGCAAGAGGATGGGATGACAGTGATTGGCTTTGACAGATGATATGTGACAATATGGATGTTGGAGAGTCAATTACTGTGTCTTTTAAATTTATGATTGATTAGATTACATAGACAATATATGATAGATAGATAGATATATGCATAATAATAGGCAATCATTGAAAGGTATGTCAAGTATGATAATAAGTTCTTTATATATATTGCTTCATGTAATCCCCACCGTAGTTCAAAAACACAAGCTATATTTTTATTCCCATTTTACTGATACAGAAACTGAAACTCAGAGAAGTTGAATAATTTGCTCAAGATTTACACCACCAATAAGTGGTTCAGAGTTCATTGCATGTTTACTTCCAAAACCTATAAACTTAACAACCATGCAATACTGCCTTTCCTGACCTTCACAAGGGTTTTTAATATCAAGATTTTTAAAAAATAAAGTGCTATTTTATAAACACACATATACATATGTATAGAAGACACATATGTATACAACAATCTTTTCTCAAAGATTATCGTTCTGAATTCCCTCCCCTAGTTTTGTCATATACATTTACATTTATGTGTTTACTTTTGTGTTTTTTTATTATGTTCAACAAGCCAACATATAGTATATCATTAGTTTTTGATGCAGTGTTCAATAATTCATTAGTTGCATATAACACCGACTGCTCATCACCATATGTGTCCTCCTTAATACCCATCACCTGGTTACCCCATCCTCTCACCCACCTCCCTTATGTAACCCTGTTTGTTTCCCAGAGTCCAGAGACTCCCAAGGTTTGTCTCCCTCTCTGATTCCTTCCCATTCAGTTTTTCTTCCCTTCCCCTATGGTTCTCCACATTAATCCTTATCTTCCATGTATGAGTGAAGCCATATGGTAATTGTCTTTCTCTGCTTGACTTTTTTCACTTAGCCTGATTCCCTCCATTCCACCCATGTCGAGCAAATGGTGGGTATTCATCTTTTCTGATGGCTGAGTAATATTCCATTTTATATATGAACAACATCTCCTTTGTCCACATTTGCAAATGACATTACAGATAAAGGGTTGGTATCCAAGATCTATAGGGAACTTCTCAAACTCAACATCCAAGAAACAAATAATTTAGTCAAGAAATGGGCAGGAGACATGAACAGACACTTCTCCAAAGATCTACAAATGGCTAACCGACACATGAAAAAATGTTCAACATCACTAGTAATCAGGGAAATACAAATCAAAACCACAGTGCCAGATTACTTTACACCACTTAGAATGGCAAAAAAAATAACAAGGCAGGAAACAACAAATGTTAGTGAGGATGAGGAGAAAGGGGGACCCTCTTACACTGTTGGTGGGGATGCAAGCTGGTGCAGCCACTCTAGAAAACAGTATGGCGGTTCCACAAGACATTAAAAATAGATATACCTTATGACCCAGAAGTTGCACTATTGGGCATTTACCCCAAAGATACAGATATCCTGAAAAGAAGGGGTACATGTACCCCAATGTTCATAGCAATAATGTCCACAATAGCCAAACTGTGGATGGAGCCAAGATGTCCTTCAACAGATGAATGGATATGTTTACTTTGTAATTACAGATTAGATTTTTAGCCTCTTTTCCCTCTTAAAACTGTGCCGTACATATTTTTTATTGTTTCTCTGTTCTTTAGAATCACTTTTTAATAAGCATGTATTTTAGGGAGCAGCTATGCAAGGATAATGGAAGCAATTATTATCACATTGTTACACGGTATTTCCAATTTTATATAATAAACCTAGCACTGCTTGCATGAGTTTAGGCACATCAAGCAATTTCCCTTCTTTTTGGGGGGATTATTTCCTTATTTTCCATACAGATGAGGAAAAATACTGGGCCAACAGGTATGAAGCATCTTATAGTTCGGGAAATGTCCTGCCAAATTGCAAAAATGTTGTACTCACCTGCACAGCCACACACAGTCTGTAAGTGTAGTATTGATGTAACTGTCCAGCTAGCGTGGGTTGTGTGGATAACTACTATTTTTTATTACATAATAGAGATAAAATGGAACCTCTGTATTTTGTTCTGATAACACATTTTCCTGTGTATTTAATTCTGATCTGTTTTTTCCTCCCATATGAGGAAATTCCCTCTTCCTACCTTTTCTCCCCACCCTCTGTGTGATTTAGGAGTTCTAGATGGTGTCCTCTGAGGGTGGCCTGGGAGGTGGGGTCCCTGTAAGGGAGCACCTGCCCGAGATGGAAGGTTCTCTCCACACATGAGCCCTTTAAGGCCCGGGAACCCATTCTGAGCACACGGGCAGCAAAGGCACAACTGTGAGGGCCCTTAATGGGGCTCTTAAGGGAGATGCTGTTACTGAGATTTATTTGGCTCTTTCCAGGCTGTAAATTCATTTCGTAGTTCAGTTTCACCATGTGCCATAAATAACCAGAGCTGTGTAAACAAATGTCACTGGGGCACAAAGAACTATCTGGAATTAGACTTAAAAAATGCTAACAACCTAGAGCAGTTACTTGATCATTGTGCATGTCATGCACCAAGGTCATGCTTGACCCCCCTTAACCGGCACACACACACACACACACACACACACACACACACACACACACACAAAATTGTGGTTGCCTGGGAGGAAGATAGCGTTGTGGACCATTCCAACCAAATACAAGGGAATGAAGAAAGATGTTGACAGATAAATAATTGCTAGAAAAAAATTAGCATGTCTCCTTAAGCCATTCTTCAGATCTAAAAGAGCATTTACAGGGAGATGTGTGAGAAAATAAAAACTTGAGTCAGAGAAAGGGGGGCTTGCCACCAGCTTTCCTATCACTGCCATCATCTTAGGTGAGGAAACATGTGGCTTTAATCAGGTAACTCAGTGGGAAGTGAAGAATAATAGATGTGCACAACCAAAATCAAGAGAAAACCCAATTGGGGGCATGATGTAGTGACTCTGGTTTGCAATCATGAGCTTCAAGAACAGCCTCAGCCTCCTCAATTCTGGGTGACTCTTACTGATTCAGGGACCTAGAAGTTTCCATACAAGTTTTGGAGATATAAACTATGGCACTGGACCCAACAAGATGAGTGTAAGCAGGAATTTTAGGTGATAGGTCTGCACCATGAGTCCCTCCCATGTGCCTGGCAATGAGAATTAACCCTCAGAACAATCCTGGCTGCATCCTGAGTGGGTGGCAGGTTCTGATCTCAGGTCAGCCTGACTCCAAAGCCCCAGTCTTTTTCTGCCATGTGCTGATGACAGAGCGGTCACCATGTTAGTATCATCATTTGGGAGATGGCCCCACTCACTGTCTCATGAGATTTTCAGTCAGCAAACATTTTGAGGATTTCTATGAACTGAGTGTTTGTGCCCCTGCAAAGTTTCTATGTTAAAATCCCAACCCCAAACATGATGCTAGTAGATAGAACGTAGGGCCTTTGGAAGGTGATTAGGTCATGAGGGTGAAAACCTCATGAATGGGATCAGTGCCCTGATAAAGGAGACCCCAGAGAGATCCATCTCCCTATCCACCAGGTGAACACACAGTGAGAAGATGGTCATCTATGAACCAGGAAGCAGGCTTTGCCAGATACCAACCCTGCCAGCACCTCAATCTTGCATTTCCAGGCTCCAGAAGTGTAAAATTTAAATGTCTGTTGTTTATAAACCACCAGTCTATGGTATTCTGTTTTAGCAACCTTGAATTTTTGGGCACTGTACTTACAAGTAACACACAAACCTTACCCTCAATGTGCTTCGGGTCTGGTGTAGGGAAGAGAAGAATTTCTTAAATTAAGATATGGCAGGAAACACATCACAATGGGGATAGTCAAAGGTGCTGTGGGACCCTTAGGAAGAGCTTGACTTGCTCTTAAGGAACTGAGGCTCAGGGAATCTTCCTGACTTGTCCATGCTCACATAGCTAGTAAGAATCAGAGCTGCCACCAGCATCCCACTGAATGTCAGTTTTCCCATCTGTAAAGTGGGAATAATGCTAACATAGGCTTATTGTAAGGTCCAAGTTAGGGAATGCATGAAGGTATTTTATGAACTATAAAGAATAATAATAAGTGTTTGTGGTCCCTCTCACTGTTATTTCCAGGCTATGACAGACCAGCCCAGGGATTTGGAGGGGAAAAGGAGAAAGAGTGTTATAGAGATCAAAACATGGGTGCAGTAGGATCAATTTATCTGATTTAACTTTTATGTTCATTTCTATAATCAATTAAGATATATCAAAGTCCTACAATGTACATGGCACCCTAAAATGTTCTATACGGCAGTGAATAAAGCAATGAATCCATCAATTCCACATCTCTTAGACAACAAACAATCTTTACACATGCCACAAAGGCAGAGTCTGGGGAACATGAAGGCTTACAGAAGGGAGGCGTACCTGCTCTGGAAGGAATGCCTCCCTGCGGAGGTATGCTCAAGTTGAGAGCCAGAGATAGGATAAGAGTTTCAGGTAGAGGGAAGAGCATATGAGGGGGGCTCTGAGGTAGGAAGGACTGCGGCTGCACAGGGCAAAGTAGTTGGAGTCAAGGAGGAAGGTCAAGAGTGACGGAAGCTAACATCCCACATACACAAGTTGGGAGGGGGTGGTCCGGGCAATAAGAAGCCAGTAAAGGGTTTAACACAAAGCCATGCTATTGAACATTCACCTTCTTAAAAACTCAAATGGCTCACTGTGCTGGGATCAGGTGGAACAGAGGCAAGATTGGATGTGGAGAGACGAGTGAGGAGGTGATCACTCTGGTCAGGAGAAAAAAGATTGAGCTCGGACCATGGGGCTGAGAGTGGAGATAGAGTGCGGCCAGGGACACATGGTAGAGGAAAGCAAGATCCTCCCAGTTTAAACCTGTCGCATCAAACTGCATATCCCCCCCCACTCCCTCAGGCCCGCACCTTGTGCACAAAAGAATCCTCCATCTATGTGTTTCTCGGATCTGTCTTCTGGATGGAATGTGCCCGCAGTGAGCATCCCTAAGTTCTCGTATGGGTGTGAGATGAAAAGCATGGAAAAGAAAAATGCTCGAATCCAATCCGGACTGTTTTTCCTCTTCTTAAATGTCGGCCCTTCTTGTCACCTAATTCTGAGTGATTCTCAGACGAAGGCAACTTAACCTGTGTCCTGCCATCTAAACTGTATCTGCCTGGAGGAAATTAAACTGCTGTGTCTGTGCGGCATAATCCTTGGCAAGAGAGAGACAGTGCCTCACAGGCTTGTGCTGGCGTCAAGTTTTTTAATAATCACGTCTATCCAGTCAAGACATCCTCATGGTTCTCCCAGAGAAATGCCTCCCCCCACCTCTTCATCTATTCAGGGGCCTATGGTGCTCTCTGAGGACGACCGAGAACATGGATTATGGCTGAGACTTCTGAGATCCTGCAGAGGACATTTGAAGAAGGATCTGGGCCTGGGTGATCTCAACAACCAGGTAGTGGGCTGATGGCTTCATTTAAGAGAAGGGGAAACTGAGGTCCACCCGAG
This sequence comes from Spilogale gracilis, assembly GCA_004023965.1. Lineage (NCBI taxonomy): Eukaryota > Metazoa > Chordata > Mammalia > Carnivora > Mephitidae > Spilogale > Spilogale gracilis. The sequence continues at coordinate 23,460 of PITA01003326.1, forward strand.
GCAGATGGGGTGCTGGTATTTGTTCTGCAGCAGGTTTCCTCGAAGCTGGGCCTGAGATATGGGAGAGACCCGGGAGGAGCAAGTTGGGGGAGAATTAGACCACAGCATGGCTGCTCTCAAAGTCTACACTCAAACTGATTGCTCTGGGAGCCGGGGACATAAACTGCAGCATAGAAATTGTCCTTCCCAAATGCAAGAGATCGGGCACTGAGTTCCACAGGATGCTCATTGGTCTTAGGCTGCACCCTGAGGTGGATGGGGAGTTTGATTCATGTTTCTGACATAGATCCTAATCTCCTACTAAGTAACAGTTGGCTGGACGGTTTCCCTAACCAGAGACTACAACTTGGAAACATGTTAGTCTTGGCCACCTGGAACCCCAGAAGTGTGTGTTTAGTGGAAAACTTAGGAACGGAGTGTAGAGAGGGAAGCAGAGTGATGGGCACGGGCCAGAGACTGTGATGCCCTCCAGGCCAGTGGTTGTAGCCCCGCATCTTTTAGTGTTTGGTGCCCAGCCAGCAAGTGGCATTTAAAGTCCATACACAGAGGGGCCCCTGGGAGGCTTGGTCGGTGAAGCAGCTGCCTTCGGCTCAGGTCGTGATCGCAAGGTCCTGGGATAGAGCTCTGCATCAGGTTCCTGCTCGGCAGGCAGTCTGCTTCTCTGTCTCTCTCTCTGCATCTCCCCACCACTCATGCACTCTCTCTCTCTCAAGTAAATGAATAAAATCTAAAAAGAAAAAAAAAAGAAAGAAAAAGAAGAAAGACAAAGGGAAGGAGAAAAAGAAGAGGGGACAGGACAATTGGGCAAACATCGGGGAAGTTCTGCCGTTATTTTATTTAATTCCTCTGATTCCCTAAATTTCCTAACTTTAGGTAACAATGAGGTTACTTCTAAAGATGTACAAATGCTGATGCAATGGAGCACTGGGTGTGGGGCATAAACAATGAACTTGGAACACTGAAAAAATAAAATTAAAAAAAAATAAAGATGTACAAATGAACCTCCAAAAACGGACAGATGAGGAAGCTTCCAGAGAAAGAGGAGAAAAAGCAAGGGAACCAACATCCCAGAACCCACTTGAGGTCAAGGGGTCATGGTCGGCAGTGGCACACCTGCCAAGAAGTCAGGCAGAAAAGGATGGAAAAGTTCTTATCGAATATGTCAACAAGGAGATGACAGGCAACTTTCTTTAGCAAGAACAGTCCTTGATTCGGTGAGCTGTCATTCATTCCTGTGGCCATGACCTCCCAGGGGAGGGCTGGCAGAGCTGCAGAGCAGAGGATGGGATTAGGCAAGGGAGGCAATGCTGGAGAGAAGGGATCAAAGCATCCTTCATGCATCTCCACGTGAGGAGCGGACTCCTGTTTAAATTGCACCCCCCAGGCTACCCCTCCCAAATCAAGAATTGGAGCTAAGAGTAAAAACATACCATGTGTTCTGATTAGCTACTACCTCATTATCGTGCTTTGCTTGCAACATAGTCCTCCAGTTAATGAAATGTGGCGCTGCCACAAATGAGTCTGTGTGGGAGAGGGGGTTCTGATGGCGGCCCCTGAGCTGGAGTTTTTCTCACTTGTGATTCCTTCTTCCTCCCCAACCCCATCCCAGAAAGAGAAAGAGCTAAGAGAGAAGGGGAGAAAAGAGACAGAACTTGAAACAGTCTCCAAATCCAAACAACAAAAACAGCAATCGCTATATTTCAAGCCAGTGCAAATTAGACTAAGCGGCCACAGAAGCCAAATGGAAATCGTAATTCTTCCAGTCCCTTGCTGCTCCGACACGTGTAATAGGTCTGGCAGGGAGTCAAGGAAAACGGGGGCCAAGCTGCGGTATGTTTCAAAGAATCTAAAGGCTGCTCACTGTGGGAAAGCCAGATTTCTGCCCAGCTCGGGGGAGAGATGGCTGGACCAGGCTGGACTGGTCTCATTCCGGCCACTGGAGGAGGGTCCTGGGTCTCATAGATGGAAGCCTACAAGAGGCAGACGTATCTGGTGTGAACAGGAATTTTGCGTGGTCAGGACAGAGTTTGAGTGGGGAAGCCTGCAGACCATCCAGGACCAGAATGTTATTTAACAGCTTCCTTCCAGGAAGGCTGGGGTTGGTACAGAGGAGGCTGCCAGGAAATGCTCCTGCTTAGATTTGTCACAAAAGAGAGGGAGGAGAGGAGAGGATATGGGAGGGAGCTATCTCTTTTCTGTTTAGGCATCTACGAGACATTCTCATGAGCCCTGGGGACAGCTGTTTGCCTGCCTGCCTCCCAGAGGAAAGTGAGGACCAGAGAACTCACAGGGCTCACCTAGGATCATAGAACCTTGAGAGTCAGGACTTAGAACCAGCTCTTTCTCACTGCAAAGCTCATGCTCTCTCCTCTACCCCAATGGTGGCTAACTCTCTCTGCAAAGCTCCAGAAAGCAAATATTTTCAGTTTTGCAGGCCAGATGGTCTCTGCGGCACCTATTCAACTCTGCTACTGTAGTGCAAAAGCAGCCACAGCGCCATAGACGTTATGTAAACGAATGGGCATGGCCGTGTTCCAATAAAACTTTATTTACAAAACCAGGAAGCGGGCCAAATTGGGCATGTGGGCCATAACTGGCTACCTCTGCCTCACACTAATACAAAAAGAAACAAAAAGGATATGGCAGAGACTCATGGTGGGGGAGGGAGGTAATCTTAACACTCCAACAAATGCTACCAGAGTAAGTGCCCTGACAAACCAGATGGCCGTACAGCATAAGATTTTATGTAAACTCAGCCCTGCGCATGAGTCCGGCTTTGCCCCTCTACAGGTTAGATAATCTGGGGCAAATTCCATGACCTTTAGAAGTCTTCGTTTCTTTTTGTATTGGTTTGATAAGAATTAAACGAGATAATACTTGTAATGCCCTTAGCATAACCCCTGACACATAATAAGCATTCAGTAAATCTTAGCTGCAATTCTTTTTCTTTTTTTTTTTTAAGATTTTATTCATTTATTTGACAGAGAGAAGCACAGCTGGAGAGAAACACAAGCAGGGGTAGTGAGAGAGGGAGACCCATTGCGGGGCTCGTTCCCGGGTCTCCAGGATCATGACCTGAGCCGAAGGCAGATGCCTAATGACTGAGCCACCCAGGCGCCCATATTAGCTGCAATTCTATCAGCAGACACTTAATCATCGGTGGCCCTGCAAAGTGGCACTCGTCACCTGTGCATCACAGAAGAGGATGAAAATCTGGTAAGATTAAGGATGGTGTCTGAGATCATGAAGTCGGCCCGGGATGAGGAGCTGGCATCCGTCTGAGTCTCAAGCTTCTGTGCATTTCACCTCACTGTGAGCGGCAGAAGAACCCAGAGACAGGACTTCCAGAGGACAGAAGCATGGGCAGAGAGACCTCCCTACCAGCACCAAAACTGGGGGCTCTGCTTCTTCGACGTTGCTCGTAGTCTCAAAGGCTTATGGTCCAGAGCTTCTGCCTGGATCAGGACCAGTCCTGCTGGTCTCTGGAGGCTACTCTCTGGATTTTGACAGCCTTAAAAATATCCGGTGTGAAAGGCCACCTCCTCTGATCAGGCTGCCAGGTTGTGGCAGTCTGTGGGTGCAGAGCTGAGCAGCTGAGATGTGGCAGAGAAGGGAGAATGGCTTGCCGTTCTTTCAGGGGAGGCAGACAGCAAAGCCATTGGTGTTCTAATGTTGGGGGGGCTTAGTTATTAAGTGTTCATGCTCCAGGTACACTGGGGTGAAAGCTCCAGCAGAAAAAGCTGAGGGGTCTTAATGCAGAAAAATTAAATGGAATTTGAAGAATTTCTTCTCGGCTTGCTTCCTGGTGTAGGTCCCTCTTTGTGCATCTTTGGGGGGTGTATATTAGCTTCCTGTGGCTTCTACAACAAATTACCACAAATGGGGTAGCTTTAAAAAAAACAAAGGGGGCGCCTGGGTGGCTCAGTGGGTTGACGCCTCTGCCTTCAGCTCAGGTCATGATCTCAGGGTCCTGGGATCGAGGCCCGCATCGGGCTCTCTGCTCAGCAGGGAGCCTGCTTCCTCCTCTCTCTTTGCCTGCCTCTCTGCCTACTTGTGATCTCTCTCTCTGTCAAATAAATAAATAAAATCTTCAAAAAAAAAAACAAACAGGACTTTATACTCTCACAGTTCTGGAGGCTAAGCGTGGAGATTCAGGTGAAAGCAGGGTCACACTCCACTTGGCTCTCTGGGGGGTAACCCCGTTCCTTGCTTCCAGGGCTTCTGGTGGTTGCCCTGGTGTTCTTGGACCTGGGGCTCCATCCCGGAAATCTTTGCCTCCATATTCACATGGCCTTCTCCTTCACCTGGCCTGTCTCTCTCTTAAAAAATGTTGGATTTAGGGCACACCCAGATAGCCCAGGATGATCTCCTCATCTCAAGATTGTTAATTTAAGCTCATCTGCAAAGACTCTTTTTCCAAATAAAGTCACATTCACAGCTCCTGGGGGTCAGGACATGGACCTATCTTATGGAGAGACACCGTTCAATCTCCTACAGGGTGTCTCATGGTCTGATTCAGAATCAAAGCAGTGTTTTCCGAGTCCAGAGAATCTCTAAGTGTCAGAGTATGATGGGGCAGTAGAGAGAATCCATGGCCCCCTTGCGACTGCTCCTTCATTTTTCCTACAAGAAGTGCAATCCTTTGCCAGCTCCGAGCTGCAGACCTGAGCCTAGAATCTGGCCCTCCCAGCGCAGCTCTCTCTCCTTGGACTTTTCCATTGCTCTCCCTGGGGAAATAGGCGCACCTCTGGGGCTCTGCCTCCCCTGCCTCTGCCTGGTCTGAGCAGGCCAACCCCGGCCAGCTCAATGTGATTGTGCTTTTTACAATATGCACTACTCTGTCGTGCCCGGCCAGTGTCACCTTTCCCCTAGAACTCGTGTTGCTGTGGATTTCGACTCAGTTTTGAACACAGCTCTTGGAGCACAGAGTTGTGATGGACCAAACTGCCCCTCCGTCTGCCCTCTCCACTCAGGTGATGATTCGGTCCTCCAGATGGACGCAGGAAGAGGTTGGCTTGAAATTGACATGGTGGCTGAAGACAAAATCGAGAGGCCTCCATCCCATTGTTCTCTGTGATCACAGCCACCATCGGCTACTGACGGCAGCAAATGAGCAAAGGAGACGTGAGACCTTTGGAGGGAGCCCTCTGTCAAGCCCCCGGAGTTTTACAGAAAATTAATGTGTGCATATTGTGTTACAAACACTGTGTGAGCACATTTTTATGGAAAAATAAACGGTCAATCAATAAATATCTATTAAGTGCCTATCATGCATTCCAGCCCATGTAAGTGGAGCTGAGAGTTTAGAGGGGTTTACGTAGGGCAAACATTTCTTTATTTATCTACCCAGCTAGGATGGGAATTGGGAAGGGCAATGGCTATAAACTCATGTCGCTAATACGAGAAATCTCATCAGAAGATGGGACTATGATCAGAGTGGGTGTTAATTGGTGTGCACGGCTTTGAGGGCTGAGGAGTAGGCCTTGTCTGTGTCCAAGACAGCATGTGCCCCTCCGCCATTCACTGCCTGAGGAGAGCATGATCTGGAAGAGGGGGTGCCCGGTTGCAGGAACACAGAGCAGCCTTGAGGCCTGACTCTTGAAATAACTACACTTTCCCCCACCCCCCATCATTGAGGTAAATGGAGTTTTGCTGACTGAGGTCGCCCAAACATTCCCACGGCCTGTCAGCAGCAAAACACTTAATGAAGCAACGTGCTTAATGGAGGATATGTGTACGCCATGGTGTGTTCTCTTAATTAAAATTTTAATATGTTTGTGGGAAGAGGGCTCGAGGAAAGGGAATTCGATGCATTCAGGGTGCTTCAGACACTGTGAAGGATGGGCGGAGCACCCCACTGCATGGCGGCCCTTGCTGTGAAGAGGACCCGAGGCTGACTACCTCAGCGGGTTCCCTGGAGGTGATAGCGAGGGGGCCGTGGGTCTGTGGTGAGTCTCGCTCTCCCCCCACCTCAATTCAATGTCATGAAAGTAAAGGCTGAGTTTTCGTCCCCTCTAGCCCCCAGATCTCTGCCTGGCAAGGAGCAGGCTCGGGGGGGAGGGGGACGCCTGGCCGGCACAGCCAACGCCACCCAGGCTCGGAGAAGTGCAGAATGAGCTCTGACTTGTGTGATATTGAGAAAGACATTGCTCTTGCCTCAGCTTTGGCGTTTCCATGGGAGAAATGTTTTTTTGGTTTTTGTTTTGGGGTTTTTGTTTGTTTGTTTGTTTTTAACCACTTGAACTCTGTGACCCACTGTGGCCCACATACACGTCAACGATTCCAGGACTCCTTGTTCAAAGCCAGAGATCTGAAGCTGCACAGGGGTTGGTGTCACCAAGTAGAGCTCTGAGAAGTTATTTAATTATGAAGAGGATCCTTTGCCCTAAATGTGCTTTTGCCAGTCTAATGAGGGAGATAGCGCTTCCTCCACATGAAAATTTTAAAGAATAATTAAAGAGTTCAAAAACAATACATTGTTTGTGGCTAAAGGTAACAAGACATTATTGTTCACAAAATAAATAGCCTGGGTCAGGGGTCAGCAAATGACTGCCGGGAGCAAATTCAGCCCCTCTCTGATTTTGGAAAGGTCACTTGATTGGAATATAGCCACCCTATTTGTTTCAGGACCTTCGTGGCTACTCTCCTGCCACAATATCAGAGGTAAGTGTCTCTCGCAGAAACCATGTTGCTGCTTAATACAAACAACAACAATAGCATGTTGCTTGCAAAGCCCAAAATATCTACTGTCTGGCCCTTTACCAAGCTTACTAACCCCTGGTCTATATGAAAAAGGATGTATCCTCAAAGGAGTCTACATTAGGGTGACCTTCAGTGATCTGGGAAGGCTCTCAGGGGCGGGGTGGGAGGCGCATAGGGGGGCGATGTTTTGGAGAGAGCCCTAAGACTCTCTTATGGGTAATGGAGAGGCAAAGAGAAAGGAAAAATCTCATAATCTTAGAATCCTAGTGTGGAGGGAAGCTTAGAGGACCCAGCTTGTCCTCGGGATGGACTCCTCTTTGGGTCGCACCTGTCGGGACAGCCTAGGCTGGAGCTCTCGAAGCATGCCAACACCGTGCAATTGAACAACAGCAGCCCCCCACCCCACCCAGGATGGGCGAGCCATGATGGCAGTGAGCGCTTCCTTCGAAAAGACTGAAATCTACTTCCCTGTGACTCCTGTTTGTCAACTCTCAGGTATTTGGAAAGGTATATGAGCAGCTTCCAGAGTCCTCTATACAGCAGACAAAACTCCCCAGCGAGCAGTTCCCATGTATGGCTCCCAGACTCTTGACCATCACTACAGGCCTCCTCTAAACACACTCTGGGTCATGCATACCGTTCCCAGGACAGGACCGCAAGCCAGCCTCACCAATGTAGCATTTTTGGTCTTCTGTGGACCCCTCACTCTTTTCTCTCTCTTTCCCAACTCCTTTCCTCAAGTGTTTGAACGATCCTTGGGTTTAGCATCTTACAGACCTTCATATAAATCTACACCCAAGCCCCAGGTCCCTCATCTTTTTGACACAGGTGGCAGGATTACCATGAGGGCTAAAGGCGGTAGTTGTCGAGTGCTTAGGACATACTAGACCCTCACTAAATAGTAGTTATGTTTATGCTCCTCCTATCCTCGGTAGCTCCACAGAACAAACTGTTCCTTTACTTATAAGACTGGGTTTCCAAATAGGTAGGCCAGAGGTAATAACAGACTCCAGTTTAAAAGATGAATGTGGATTTAGAGATAGACTCCAGAAATGTCTATGAATCACTCCCTGGGGGCTCAGAAAATAATAACTCCCTAAAGATGTGCCAATCCTCAGGACCCAGCTCCAGGAGGTGCCTTTCTTGGGATGCTTTCTCTGATCAAACCCCGCTCCCAGACTTAACGTTTCTCTGGCTGCAGGAGGAGGTCTTGTACCTGACCTGGGCAAGGTTCTTTCTGAGAGCCAAGGCTAGGAAGACAGAACTGGCCTGTGGCTAGCTGACCTATTCAGAGGATCACAGGGAAGTTGGGATGTAGACTCTGCAACACGATGTTATTGCTAGGATTAGCTAACTCTTCCATTTGCCACAGGTGGCAATACAGCACTTGAATTGTGGTCAGTGTGACTGAAGAACAAGAATTTTCTTTTTTTTAATTTTAATTAATTTTATATCTAAATAGCCATGTGTATTTAGCGGCTACTGGATTGACTAGCATGGCTCATGGAAAGGGAAGGTAAATAACAAATCCAACAGGATTATAGGCCACAGTTTTTTTAATTTTTTTCAATTTAAATTCCATTACCCAACATATAGTACATCACTTATCAAATTCAACTCCCCCTCAAAAAATATGTTACAATTTATTTTTATTTTTATTTTTTTTAGATAGAGAGAGAGGAGGGGCAAAGGGAGAGAGGAAGGGAGATGCTTAAGTGGGCTCCGTGCCCAGCTTGATCTCACAACTCTGAGATCATGACCTGAGTCAAAATCAAGAGTTGGACACTTAACCAACTGAGCCACCCAGACAACAATATGGGTTACAATTCTGACACTACTATCCATATATAGTAGACTTGAACATTCAAGTAAATAGATGGCAGATGGTGGAAACCAAGTTCCTCACTGTTAGAGTGGAAGGTTTCAGACAAGCAAGGAGAGAAGGCTGGAATAATCCATGGTTCATAATGGATCAGTGTTCAACACATACCTATGAGCTCATGTTTAGCTTAATTCAGACTCAGAAGGTTACATATGGAAATTTTTGTAGATATGTGTATATACAGCTGTTAGTATTCACATGTGAATTTCCTTGCTCCATCACTGAGAAGGCCTAGAAGCCTGGACACCTGACAAGCAGCAAGCACATCTGACTCCCAGATCTTGGTCCCTAATAACATTCTACAGTAAAAGGGACCAGGGATTCTTGGAGAAATCACTGATTCTAGCACTGGGGGAAGAAATACACAAACATACAAACATGAGCCGGGAGCAACTTGTAGTGCCAAGAAGCAAAAATGTGTGGGAGGAAGCAAAAATGATGGGGTAAGACAAGGGATCAGGTGAGTCAACTGCAAGAAGATTCACCCCACCGAGGCCAAAGCTGGGATGGTTTGAGCTAAATAAATAAAAATTGGATTAGGGCACCTGGGTGGCTCAATGGGTTAAAGCCTCTGCCTTCGGCTCAGGTCATGATCTCAGAGTCCTGGGATCGAGGCCCATGTCAGGCTCTCTGCTCGGCGGGGAGCCTGCTTCCTCCTCTCTACCTGTCTCTCTGCCTATTTGTGATCTCTCTCTCTTTCTCTCTCTCTCTGTCAAGTAAATAAATAAATAAATCTTAAAAAAAAAATTGGATTATAACCCAAAGTATAAAACACATATCTAGGACCCTACACTGACATGAATGATCGAACAAATATAAATGAGAATAGACAAATCTTCTGTATAGAAAAATTTCAAATAATGTGGACACTATACCCTTGATGTGATGAAGAATGATTCCCATTCCTTACGTGTAGACTGTGCTTAGTGTCTTTTTTTCTTTAGATCTTATTTTTTATTTATCTGAGAGACAGTGAAAGCGAGAGAGATCACAGAAGGGGAGGAAGAAGCAGTCTCCGCGCCGAGCAGAGAGCCTCATGCGGGGCTCGATCCCAGGACCCTGGGATCATGACCTGAGCCGACGGCAGTCATTTAACTGACTGAGCCACCCAGATGCCCCTGTGTCTAGTGTCTTTTTCCCAGAGAATACTGTTGTGGAAAAAAAAAGAAAAATGAGTATCTTTACAGCTGAAAACCTGACAAATACAGCCTCAGAATGGTAATCAACAGTCACAAATCATGTTGATAGAATGTCCTCTTAATACGCTATGAAAGAGACAAAATGGCACTTCACATGAATGGTCTTCCCCCCAGAAAACCCTGACCACAGTCTAATTATGAGAAACACATCCAAGAAATCCCAGCTGAAGAATATTCTATAAAATGCCTGACCAGTACTCCTCAAAACTGCCAACTTCATCAAAAACAAGGAAAATTTTGATAGACTGTAACAGCCAAGAAGAATTTAGGGAAACGCTGTTCCTCTATGTCATATGGTAACCTAAACTGGATCCTGGAACAGATAAGGGACATTAGCTGAACACTAAGGAAATCTGAATTAAAATATAGACTTCAATAAGTAATGATGTATCAACATTGGTTTATTAATTGTGATAAATGCACCACAGTAATATGAGATGTTAATAATACAGCAACATTATATGGGGTATAATATTGTGTGGGGTATATGGGAACTCAATGTACCATCTTCATAATTTTTCTTTAAATCTAAAACTATACTAAAATTAAAGGTTCATATTTTAAAAATCCAAAGAGATCAGTAAAAAGATAAAAGATTGTGATTCCCCTTCTTGGGAAATTCTTTCTCCACCCAATCTAGTCCACATGGATTGGCTTAAACTTTTCCCCACATCCTTGTTCCAGTAGGAAAAAAGCCTATGCTCCCCACCCAACCAAAGTGTCCCACCACCAGGGCCACTGTGATTGATTCAGGAAAGGATATGTGACCCAGCCAGGCCCATTAGACTCCTCTCCAGTATGTTTGTTGGAATAGTAAGGAAGAGATGCTCTCTCCTACCCTACCAGTATCACTGAGAGGATATAAGATGGCAGCCCACCCTCCCATTACCAAGAAGTTGACCTCTTGCCCCAGACTAGTGTCAAAACAGTTTTATTTGAGGCTTTGGAAACAAAGCTGAGACTTTGGAAAGATACAGAATTCTGATGATATTCTTTGAGTTCCTAACATGCCATGTGCCAAGTGAGTGGTAACCCCAGGTTTCATAGTTTGGTGAACCACTGGAGTCCCTTTGCCTAAGCAATCTTGAGTTGGGGTTTCAATCAGTTGCAACCACAAGAGTCTTGACCAATACACTGGGTCTGAGGATTATAGTCTAAGGTCAGAATCTACAAGAGAGATTAGCGGTCACCCTTCTCTCCAACGTTTGTGTTTCCGTAAGGAAATTTCTGCTCTGCTAATGAAAATGTAAGTAACTCTTCCACCTCTCCTTTCTGGGTGTAATGATGATTTATCTGACAGGTGATATTGGAAAAAGGAAATAAGTGCATATAGATCAGTCCCTTCGGAGCCCTTTTCTGACCAACCTGCCTGTAAACTGGATACTTCGTAATCCCCTGCTGCCACCATGGGACACACTCATTAGGGCCAGGGCCCATGCAGGCATTCTGATGGCAAGTCTCAACATTCATCCTTCTCTGGCTTCACTGTTCAATCACGATAGGTTTAATGCAGCTATTCTGGGTAAGGGGGACAGCTTCAAAGACCCCGTCTTTCCCTTGGGTGCATCATCCTGAGGTCTTAATTCAGGAGTAAAAGCTGGGATGCCTGATTGTCACTGCAGATCCAAGACGCACTCTCCAATTTATCATGATCCATAATAAAAGTGGTATTTTGCCCTTCATTTGTCTCACATCTATTTCTCATCTGTTCTGGAGTCAAAGCGGAGAGAAATGGGGAGATTAATTCCCACTTCTCAAATCGAGGCAACACAATAGGTTTGAGGATGAAGTGTAGAGAACAATGTTGTGGACATTCCATAGCAGAAGTCATTTTATGCTCCTTATGTAACTCCTCACCAGTGTGTGTGTGTGCATACAGAAATGTTTAGGACAGCATGGCTTCTTAATACCGTAAAGGGGGTCAAGAACTAGTTATTGAAGGAATAAACTCATCTTGTTATTATAAGCAGCCACCCAAGCACATCTATATATATATGCCTGGCAGAAAATTCCGTGATATGCTTTCTGCTGTCCCAAATGACAACTAGGTTGATGTAGAAATCACAATTACATTATATCCTAAATAGGCTATAGGGGAAATGAGTCTCATCCTCCAGGGCTTTCTCGAACCACAGGTTTTGAAAGGGCATCCTCCCAAGACTCTGTCTCTGTACTAGTGCCTTTATCCATCACTTCAACGGGAACAGAAACTTCTCCCATCTTTATGGGCAATTGGCTGTAAACATCAACTCAGTTAATGTTTCTCAAGTGCTAGGCAAATACTAAGAATCGCAATACAGGAAGTCAGAAGGCAGGAGGGAAGCCTGAGAAAGCTCGCCTTCCTTTTGTGTAAATAATTTGTACCATTATCTTAGTTTCTTAAGTCAGAATTTTTTCTGTAAATAATTCACAGTAATAGAGCTAGCTGTGAGAAGTGGTAAATTATTCACAGTAGCGGTGGAATGTGAAACCTAACACAATCTGGATGGAGAATCAGGGATGTGTTAGGGATAAATGAGACCAGGTAGGCTCTGTGGTAGGAGAGGGTATCACAAATGCAAGAATATTAGCGCACTTCTCAGCTAAGACCTGTAACCCTTAGCCTTTGGAGCAGAGTAGTAGCCAAAGAGCAGAGTTCAAATAGTTAATTTCAAGGAGCACTTGTTTGTGTGCATTGAACCCCAAGCAAGGGCCATAGCAAATATGTGCACTGGATGTTTCTTCCATTGGGTGAGGTGGGGGGCAGGGAAAGACAGAATAAGGCTAAGTTAAGATGCATTTTAGCAACAAGAAGGAGGTAGAAAACCTGAAAGCCCTCAAGCTCTAGTAGCTCATCATTTTACAATGTAATGACTTTTATCTATGAGACTCTTGCCTTGACTTTTAGCAGCACTGCCTAACTTCATTCTCATGACAACCTCCTGATGACTGTCCTCATCTTCATTCTGTAGAAAACAAACCTTGTTTTCAGAGGAGTTAGGTAACTGGACTGTGGTCACACAGCTAGAAAATGGAATGCTGAGACCCAGACTCAGGTCTCGCTTCACCAATATGCTTTCATGCCCAGTCTGATGGAAAGACATCACCAGCCTCACAAGAGTTTCCTGCAATTCAGGTAGGTACAATCCTTCAGTCCTTCTTTCTTTTTGCCCATAAAGATACAGACCCAGCATTGCAGAGTGGGCATAGCCTTGGATCTGGCTGAGACCAACCTGGGAAACCTAGAAACTTTTGTCTTTGTGTAATCGTTTTGTGACACCACCAAGTTCTTCAGCCACTCTAAGCCCGTGTCCTAGAATCATTCTACAAATATCTATTTAGCACCTAGCATGGGTTGGGCAACTGGTCAAGGTGAAAAAGACAAGCACAAATAAGCCTGCCCTCATGGAGCTTGCCTTCTACTGGTACGTTGAAGAAATAGTGCAGGTGCGTAGTGGGGGGTGATGAGATGGCCACAAGCAACATAAATAAGTAATCTAAACCACATATTAGTATGTTAGAAGGCTTTGAAGGCTGAGAAGAAACAGAAAAGAGAAGGAGTAGAGGGTATACACTGGAGAGGTCCAGTTTTCAATATGGTGGTCTAAGAAGACCTCATTAAGATGGGGACATTTGACACAGACTTGAAGGAGTGAGTGCAAACCGTGAGGTTCTATGGGGGAGGGGAAAGATTCCAGGCAGAGGGAAGACCAGGGACAGAGACTCTGAGATGGTAACAGGAAGGGGTAAATTGGAGGAGCAGTAAGCAGGCCGGAAAGGTTGGGGCAGAGGAGTGAGTGAGAAGAGAGAGTGAGACCAGAAAGGAGACAGGGTCCAGGAAGCAGGTCCTTCAGAAGGTCTGAGCTGAAGGAGACAGCCATTCTCACTCTGGGAAACAGGGAGCCACGTGTAGGGCTTTTTCCTTGGTCATATCTCGTATCTTAACTTTTTTTTAAATTCCGTTTTGTTAGTCACCATACAGTAAGTACATCATTAGTTTTCAGTGTAGTGTTCCATGATTCATTGTTTGCATATATTTGCTTTTTAAAATTTTTTAAATGTCATTTATTTTATTTATTCATTTTTTTCATCATGATAAATGTACTCTTTAATCCCTATCACCTACTTCCCCTATCCCCCGCCCACCTCTGGGTGGAAACCACCAGACTGTTCTCTGTATTTCAAACTTCCATTTCAAAAGTCCCTTCTAGACTGTCACAAGATGAATAGTTTTGAGAGACCAGGGTTTGCCGTCCACGAGGCACGAAACAATGCTGGAAGATGACAATACCCCAGGGGCTGACCTGTGCGAATTAAATCAAGAGATGTCTGCAAAACACCCAGCATGCCCTAGGACCCAATTAGTGAGAGCTTTATTATACAGACCCCTTTCCAAGTGAAGATCTCTTTCACTCCGTTCCAATTCTGATGTTCTATGAGTAGGCTTTATTATGTGAAGGGCTAAGACTTCTAGAAAATTGGATATATGTGTTTGAGGTTTTCTTTGCAAATCTCCCCATACTATTAAGAATAACAAAACTATACAAGATCATCTTTCTGGGAAAGAAAAGATGTGAGCTTCTCCTTTAAGAAATGAGCTGGCTTTAAGCAGTAAAATGCTTTGCTATCTGGAATTGTTTTGCTAAGAATAACAAGTCCCAAATCAGATCTCCTTTCTACTTCGTGCTATTCTTTCTAACTCCCTAAACCTCTTTTTTTTTTTTTAAGATTTTATTTATTTATTTGACAGAGAGAGAGAGGGGGAATATAAGCAGGGAGAGTGGAAAAGGGTGAAGCAGGTTTCCCACTGAGCCAGGAGCCTGATACGGTATCCCAGGACTTCGAGATCATGACCTGAGCCAAAGGCAGATCCTTAATGACTGAGCCACCCAGGTGCCCCCTCCCTAAACTTCTTGACACCCAAGGAGGAAAGTAATAACAACTGCACAATCAAAAAGTTCTTTTGGCCTGGACTTTGTTTTTCTCTAAAAAAGAATGCACATTAGGACTTCTTTGTTTCGTTAGCTTCAAGTTTCTGAAATATTTTTAGGTAACTACTTAAGTCATAAAACAATGGCAGTGTGGAAATGTGTGCATATTCATAAACCTTATCAGCAGTACTGACTACGCTTCTTTCTATAGGAGCATTGTCTTCAGAGCTATAAAAAGCTCACTGATCTCCTTCCGGTGGAGAGTGATGATTTTCCCGGTCCCTATTCTGGCTGCATAGAATCATTGAATAAAGTGATTTCTGATGGTTTTCCTGGTACCTAAGTAAAAAGCTAAGCTCTTCACTTTATTGATTATTTTTGACACCAGAGCCTTCAGTGAAGTTTGTGGTCATGACATTATTGTTTTTGGGTATTATGACAATTCCAAGATCTATCCTTTGTTCACTCATTCATTCATTCCACAAATATCCACTGACCATCCGCCATGTGACGCCCATTATGTTGGATGTTGATACACAAAGGAGCAGAGAGACAGCTCCTACCCTCAAACCACTCCGTTCAACACAGCAAGGCAACTGGCTCTTTGGCAGTCCGTGCAAAACCTACGAAAACAAGAAAGGAGGAACTCCAAATCGGAGGATCAGGGAAGGCTTCAGATGTGAAGCTTGAGAGATGAATGGGTAAAAACGAAATAGGAGCCAGCAATCAGCCCTCCAGGAGAAGGAACAGCGTATGCAAGAAGGAACAACAAAGGCACGAGGAACCTCACCTATGGAGAGAGCTACAAATATTTCTGAACAGGTGTAGTGAGGTCATCCCTTTGAAATTCATATAAGGTAAGGGATAGACTCCATGTCCTCAAATGTCTGTCCTACCCCGAGAACCTGGCAACGATCCGATCGCCCAGCATGTGCAGAGCCCTTAGTACTTGCCAGCTACCAGGAGTTCAGAGAACAAACCACAATGTCTTCCTTCCAGAAACTCATGGGCTTGTCTCTATGATGGAATTCTAGCAGCATACATCAAAGGGCTTTTTTCCTTTTTGCAAAATTATAGAGACATCATTCTGCTCCTATACCAGCTTGTTCTTGGGCAATTGGCTTAGCCTTGGAGCGCCCCAGTCACCTCATCTGTAAAAAGCGGGCCAGTATACCGACTCCCAAAAGGTTGCTGATAAATGATAAAATGCAAGAAGTTCTCTAATTTCACATCAGATGCGTGGCAGCACTCAACAAATGTGAATTATATATTTTATTTGGAAAAGAAAGAATTCCATCTCTTTCCTTTTTTTTTTTTTTTTTGAAAAGTCAGGAAACTTAACTCTGTGTTCTAGGGCTGGGGAGAGGAAGAGGTAAAATTAACAATTCTCTTACCTCTTTCGTTTTTCCCTACCTGGCCTGTCCAGCAGAGGCGGGAGGAGCATGGGCGGGGGAAGCTTGTGGATCCTGGACCAAGATTCAGACAGTGGGGTGCGGGGAAGTCTTTGTTTGCTGCATATTCCCTGCGTCCAGACAGCGCCTGACCCTATGCAGGAGCACCATAAGTATTTCTTGAAAAAAAAATGTATGATCTGTAAGTTTGAATCTGCCTTAAGCAACTGTACATAGATGTATAATTCTGGAAATGAATGCACTTGCCCAATGGTCAGAAACCACTAAGAGGTTGAGGAATGGCTGAAGTAACCAAGAATGTTTAAGCCTGGGTAAGAAATGCGCTGCAAAGATGTGATTTTCGTCTTCAAATATTTAACCCATCATCCCTTGAATGACAGAATTAACTTGATCTGAGGGGCTCCAGGAGAATGTACTAATGGCTCTAGGCGTAGTCACATGGAGGTAGATTTCAGTCTGTTTGGGGGTAGATTCTCCCAAATCTCCATTTGAGGTGGCTTTGATATTATTAGTTGCCTGTTACTGACATATTCTAGTCTATACCATGGATCATATGATGGACTCCCAAGTATCAAATGGACAAGTAGATAAGATAACCTTCAGTTCTAGTTTTCTCTGCTGGATATTTTGGGGCTTAGTCAGGCAGCATTCCTCGCTTAGGGAACTCCCCTTCCTCCTTCCAGGTAGCTCTGGGGAGGTTGCAGATCTCAGGGTTCCACTCCCCTATGCCCACCACTGAAGAACTGGGGTTTGACCTAAGCTAAGATAGTCAGCACCTCTTTCTGAGGACTTTGAATCTTAAGCAAAGCTTCAGAAAGCCAGAAGGTGTTGGGCATTGGTTATCTGAAAGCAGAAACCCAGTTCTCCTGTTTTGAATGCTCAGAGGTCCTGGTGTGCTCTGGTTCTGGTCTTCCTGCCAGCTGGGTGTTCAGCAGTCCTTTAATTCTGGGAGTCTGCCATCCAATAGCCTTCAAACAAGCACCCTTCCTCATGTCGGCGAATGGGTGAGTCCCTGTTGCTTGCAAAGAAAGAACCCTCGCAGAGAGGATTAGTTCGTTAGTTCTGTGACTAATTGTGCAACCCATAGCTTAATAAGCTTCCCTCGGTATCCCCCAGCCATGTGGTGTAGTGTTGGTGTGTGCCCTAGGCTGAATGTTGTACATGTGTCAAAACGGATTCTCCCATAGGATGGTGTTAGGAGGTGGGGCCTTGGGGGGCGACCAGTTCATAAGGGCAGAGTCTTCATGACTGAGCTTGGTGCCCTCATAAGAGAGATCCCGGAGAGCTCCCTCACCCCTTTCACCATATGAGGACACGGTGAAAAATGGTTGTCTATGAATCCGGAAGACAAGCCTCCAGATCTGCCAGCCCCTTCATCTTGGACTTCCAGCCTCCACAGCTGCGGGAAATAAATGTCCGTTGTTTGTAATTCTATCATACCTTGTTGTAGCAGCGTGAACAGAACTAAGATAATGTGGCTAGGAGGCGCCTGGAAAGGAGGCACACATTGAAACCACATCTCTTGTCTCTTAATGTCCCTCTCGCTTTCTCTCTCTTCCTCTATTTTTCTCTATGTACCCCCTCTCTCTGTCTTTATGATCTATATCTTCAGATGAGAAGGAGAGCAGTCTAATTAAGAAAGGTGCAAGAGAAAGGAGAAGGTTCAGAAGAAGAAACAGGAAGAAGAAAACAGAGGGAGGAGGTGTGTACCTTGCTGAGTGACCGCCCCCACAATGGCCTCCCAAGTGTTAGCATGCACCTGCTCCAACTAATTACCAATTATCAGGCTGTCAAACCATAAAGGCTAAACTTGCCCACTATGTCTGTCTCTCTCAAAAAGAAAGTTATAAAAGGCTGGTGCCACCGCCCCGCAATCATGGTGCTCAAAATAGAACCAATTAATGTAGCAGAGACCATGTGGCAGCTTCTCAAAAGGTGGAGGTAGGACCCCTGGGCCTGACCGGGGGTCTCCTTACAAAGGCTCTATATCGGGGCGCCTGGGTGGCTTAGTCCTTCAGCATCTGCCTTCAGCTCAGGTCGTGATCCCTGAGTCCCGGGATCGAGCCCCGCTTTGGGCTCCCTGTTCCACGGGAAGCCTGCTTCTCCCTCTCTCACTCCCCCTGCTCGTGTTCCCTCTCTCCCTGTGTTTCTCTCTGTCAATCAGTGAGGATGAGAAGAGAAGCAGAAGTGAAGCAAGTCATTCCCTGACTGAATCTTGCCTGATGGAGTTGGGAGAGTGGGCTGCTGGGAGACACACTGGCACGCACGGGTCACACAGGTCGGGATACAGACTGGGGCTCTGGGGAGGAGGGGTCTGAAGCAGCAGAGGTCTACCGTCTGGGCGCTGCTGCTCAAAATTCACTTCCTTCCCTCCTGACCTTCTTTTCCCGCAGAACCAGCACTTTTCCTTAGAGGCATACGGGAGTGATTCTGGTTGTCTCGTGACTGGGACACTAGTTGGGGACCCCTAGCGTGCTTACGTCCTGCAGTGATCACGTTAGTGATCACACAACAAAAATTGTCCCATGACCCCCACAACATCCAAACATCCTGGGAAAGAAACAAAAAACAAAACCACAACTTTATCTGAGCTGGGAAACTTTTCTCTGTTTTACGTCAAAAGAGAAAGTAATTTTTCCCCTACTTTTTTTTGCCATTTTTACACTGAATTATCCGGGAGTACAACTACCAGGTGCATCAAGAGAGTCTTGTGTCGATTTTGTTCAGAATTTTCCCAAGAGCTGATAACCAATTCACAAAATATCCCCAGTGCAGGAAGGGCGGCAGCATTCGAGTTCTAAAATGACCACCCCTGGATCCTCGCACTCATGGCACAAGCAGCTGGCTGCTTCTCATCTTCTGATATAGTCTCATCAGATACAGTATAACTTTATTAAATATTAAATTAATGCATTATTATTTTATTAAACAATATTTTGCTTTTTATGATTAGAAAATATATTTTTAAATTCATATTGAGGGAGATATATTAACTATAAATTTCATATAAAGAGGACTTAATAAAATATTTGTAATATGAAAGTGCCCTCGGCCAGCTTTCTGGGAAACAGACTCTGCAATGAAAATCTGCACGCAGGAAGCATACTGGAGAGTGTCTCTGGGATCAACCGCGGGAGACACTGAGCAGTCATGTACATCCCACAGCGAGCTCTGGGGCTGAGATGGCCCTTCAGAGTTGTCCTGCTTTGAGGCAAGGAGACTGGGCTTTTATATTCAATGTATGTACCTGTCATTGGATGTAGCCTATCCCTGCAGATGGGACATAAGCCTACGGGAGGACATGAACTTCTGCTCAGGTCAGCACTTGGAGATACACTTGGTTGTGAGCTCTCAATATTCCTAGTAGCTGGAAGATTGAAGACCTGGATCCTGAGGAAGAATCTGGGCAGCACACCACAATGTGCATTATAGTCCATCTGTACCCTGCAGATACATGTGCTTCCTGCAAGTTCAAGGAGAGGCTCTTGTGGGATTCTGGGTGGCCTCTTTCCCCAGGAAAACTTAAAAGTGAATCTGTCTGCTTGGGCTGCCAGAACAAAATAGCATAGACCTGGGGAGAGGGGGTTGTTAAACAGCAGAAATATATTTCTCGCAGTTCTGAATGCCTGAGATTAAAGGGCCAGAAGGTCAATTTCATCATGAGGACTCTTCTCTTGGCTTGTATGTGGCTGGCATCTCGCTGTGTGCTCACATGACCTCTTCCTCCTGCATGTTCAGGGGAGGGGGGCTATTCACACATTTCTTCTTCTGAGGGCACTAATATCATCAGATCAGAGCCCTGCCCTTATAACTTCATCTGCCCCAAAGGTCCCATCTCTAAATACCATCACTTTGGGGCTAGAGTTCAACATATGAATATGGAAGGCATACATTTGGTCCATAATACTAAATCTGTATTAGTCAGGCTTTTCCAGAGAAACAGGATCCAGAGAAACAGGTGTGTGTGTGTGTGTGTTTGTGTGTGTGTGTGTGTGTGTGTGTGTGTGTATAAAATACATTTCTTTATATATGTATGCATATATATAAATAATATCATATGTAATAAATCTTGTCATCTCTTTAGAAAGATTTATTGTAAGGAATTGGCTCTCATGATTATGGATGCTGAGAAGTTCCAAAATCTGAAATCAACAATCTGGAGACCAAGCAGAGCCAATGAGTAGTTCTAGTCAAAGTCTAAAGCCCTGAGAACCAGGAGATGTGATGGTATATGTTCCAATCTGAAAAATCAACGGGCCCAAGACTCAGGAAAGGTCAGTGTTTCAGTCTGAGTCCAAAGGTGAGAAAAGACCAGTGTCCCAGCTCAAGCTGACAGGAAAGCAGGGTTCCCTCTG
Source organism: Spilogale gracilis (assembly GCA_004023965.1). Lineage (NCBI taxonomy): Eukaryota > Metazoa > Chordata > Mammalia > Carnivora > Mephitidae > Spilogale > Spilogale gracilis. The sequence continues at coordinate 43,920 of PITA01003326.1, forward strand.
ACTTGTAGCCTTTTTGCTCTATTCAGACCTTCAACTGATTAGATGAGGCCCACCCATATTGGGGAGGGCAATCTGCTCTATTTGGTCTACCGCTTTATTTACTTACTTATTTATAAATGATTTTATTTATTTATTTTACAGAGGGAGAGATCATAAGTAGGCAGAGAGGCAGGCAGAGAGAGAGGAGGAAGCAGGCTCCCCGCCGAGCAGAGAGCCCGATGTGGGTCTCAACCCCAGGGCCCTGAGATCATGACCTGAGCCGAAGGCAGAGGCTTAACCCACTGAGCCACCCAGGTGCCCCAGGTCTACTGCTTTAGGTGCTATTCTCATCCAGAACCCCCCCCCCCACCGCCGACACACCTGGGGTGATGTTTGGCCACATTTCTGACCCCATGATCAGGCCAAGTTGACATAAAATTAACCAACACAAGAAAGTTGGACATAAACAGGCAGACTCTGAATTTCACACCAGGAATCTCATAGGTTCTGCTGCGGGAAGGCTGTGGTATCTTTCAATATAGCGACATGGAAGGTTCTGGAAAGGGACCTAGACAGTTAGAACAATCCAGGGGAAGAACACACTCAGTAAGGAAAGGCAGGCCGTGCAGCCATGACGTGTCCATGGGCTTTGAAAACTCCCATGATTACTGCCACTCTGTATGTGTAGAAACACTCCACTTCATCCACTCCGGCTCTCTATGTACCTAATTTTTGTTGTGAGCCAACAAACTATTCATCCCCCTGCTGGGGTACAAGATGGTGGGACAGATGGCGGTGCCCAGGCTGGGAAAAAGTTGCATGTTTCTGCCAATAAAACTAGCCAGGGAAGCAAGGAGGTCATCACTGGTGGGCAAATCAGGCTGGCGTCCTTGGGTTTGATTTCAGGGCAGAGGCAGGTGGAATGAAGGCAGTAGCCTCACTTCCCCACAGTGGGAATGGGGAGGGCCCCAATCTGTGGCGAGTGTGAGGCAGAAATCCATTGGGTCCCAATGACAAGGAGTCTTGCACAGCAGAAGCCTCTGAGGGGATTTAATTAAGATCGTGTATGTCCTGATAAGCAAGCATGTGACACAAAGGAATGATGGAAAAGGGTCACAGACAGCTTTGTGGAAGGAGGAGAGTCTTTAAACTCACTGATTCACCTGTTAGCTCTCGAGCATCTATATTCATCCCATAGACGACAGGAAGCTCAGAGCAGTGACTCAGCTGAACTCCAGAAGAGGCTGGAACCACTTGGAGCAACCGGGCTCGATGACTGAGCTCCACGTTCAGCGGCTTCGATCTCTTCCCAGGATTTCAGCTCCTTTGCTTTTGAAGGCCCTACTTCCAGACCTTACAGTTTACAGACCAGTAAAATGCACCCACAATCCACATTAATATAATTTACATTTAACTGTGTAAGAGGAAAGTTGCAAGAGGCAAGCTGACCTACTGTAATATTCTGCACATACTCAACTAAACACATATTCATTTTGATGGTATAGTGTTCTTTTACTATATTTGAGCTAATCATTTTCCTGGTCTCAAATGTCTTCCAAAGCTCTTAAGAAGTTTGTATGCACCAGGCCCTGCAGTCAGGGTACCTAATGAACAGATCGGCTCTGTGACTAAGGAACGGGGTGATTTCAGGCAAGTGGCAAAATTGAGCCTCAGCTTCTTTGTCTGTAACACTGGGGGAGTAAGACCTGCTGGTCCCCACTGCTGCTATGAAACACCCCACAGTGAGAAAGTGCTTTTTACAGAATGGCCATGCAACAAAACTGCCTTTGGTTTAATTCTGAAGGTCTTAGGAAAGCCAGGAAGAAGTGCAGGAAGGGGAAGGAATCACCACTGATTCCACATGTCACAGGCAAAAGAGAATAGCAAGCCCCTTGGTATATGACCTCTTCAAGCATTCCCTAACCACCCCAACTATGGGGGAAGGGGCCATATTATCCATGTGTTGCAAACGGGGGCATGGAGGCCCATCGTAGCAACAAGACTAAGTCTGTTTCATCACTGCTGAGAGGCAGAAGCAGTAAAAGCTCATGGAAGGAAGAGTGAAAGAGAGGAAGCTGAATTTTTCTCTGGGCACCCAAATTGTCATGGTTAAATTTCCACCCCTGTGGTCATGAGGAGGCAAGAAGGGGGGATGTCAAAATCCCCAGAGCTGGGGTCTTGGAAGGACAGGGACAGAAGCACATCCCAAACTCAGCCCACCCTGTCTCTGCACCAGAGCTACAAATAGTACACCTGACCTGAGGGTCAGTAAAAGACATGTGACTCAGCCAATGGATCACAGGTGGACAGAAAAAAAATGGATAAAAAGGTCTGGGAAGAAAAAGAAAAAGCACATCAGGAAAAACTCCTCCAGGTGCTTGGTCATCTTCAGACTACCAAGCCACATGACCACCTTCTCAGATGACCAAATATAAACCATATTAGTTGAAATGACTCACACAACTGACATTCAAGGTCGCGGTCCAAGAAAGAGGAAAACCCACTAGTTTTTGCACGTATGTTATATATTCCATGTAATTCCTGTTTTACAAGTAAGAATTCCAAGTCTCCAAGTCTTTGCAATCCATTCAAGGTCAAAAAGCTGATAAGAGGTAGAAACAGATTTTAAACACAAGTCTGTCTAATTCTGAAGTCTAAGCCCTGTTCTCGAGAGCCTGTGCCTCAGCATACCCCAAAGGTTTCCACTTTTCTAGTAAATTATTTTAAACTAGTAATGGGGCATACTGTAAGCATTAATGCTTTGTACTATCCCCCTCCTGACAGCCTGGATTCTCTCCCAAACACTAGGAATTAAGTATTCTAACTTCTGGTTATAGGTGAGAAAACGGAGCTCCCAGGACATGGTGTGACTTTCCCAAGGTCACACTCCTGGTAAATGAAGGTGCTGGGACTGGAACCCAGGACAGTCTGACCCCATTCCTTTCATTGGTTCTGCTCTGGAGAACCATCACCCTGAAGCGAGCCATGGCACCTGACATTCACACAACTTAGCATGTATTAAGGTCAGGGTGCTGGGGAGGTGACAAGCAAGATAAATTTCCCAGAACTTCTGGGGAAAGCAATGCAGGCTGATTCCCCATGGACACCAGCACACGTCTGAACTCCCACTTCCCAGACCTCCTAAGAGGTTATGCTGTCCTCCGTGCTGATCTAGTATATGAATTCCCATCAGCATACACTGAATGGAAGACAGGGAGATACTGACCAATGACTTCCAGGCTTAATGAGGAAGCTATAATTGTGTCCCTGGGCCAGACATCTGCCAACTTCCTGAGGAAGGAGACGATATCTTTTAAATTTTAGAGATATTTTGTTTAAAAATAAACATAGAGGAAGTCTTGGTTTTGCTTACTCTCCTCCACCTTGTCCGAGGGGGAAGAAAAGGCAAAGAAATTGTAATCAGACCAGGCATCTGCTAAATAAAGTAACGTAGACATACAGCTTTCCACAGTCATGCAAGGTGAGATTCAGAATTTGATATAAGTTGGTTTAAATGTGACCACAGAAATAGACTACAGCATACCAAATAAAGGTCATAAATAAAGCAACAACCTCACATTAATGGGCATGGCATGAGATGTGACTCTTGATCCAAAATCTGGCGGGCAGACACAGGCAAGAAGCATCTCTTGACTTGCTTTTGAGTGATGTCTTGGAAATGGTTCACAACAACCATGACTTTCAGTTTGGCTTCGTAATTCCATCCAAAGCAGAACCTAATAAGGGAGTAATCAGGACATCAGCTTGCAGCAAACTTTAGAAGACTATGAGTGAGTCTTATGGAAGCTTATCGATCAGTGGATAATCGTGAATGTTTCGGTCATGCACAGCTCTCCGTCCCCCTGAGACGACAGGGACGGTTAGTTAAGATGATGTCTGAATGAGAAGCAAACCCAGTGAAAATACACAAAGAAAAGACAGGGGGATGCAATGAAAAAGGATGTGCTGAAAATTATTTTCTGTGCTATTATTAGTAGGATCGCTATTTTACCCTTTCCCCACACTCCTGAGCAGATGTTCTCCCAAAAAGCATCTTGGCAAATGGCTGAGAAGTACAGCGGCTGCAGGGTCCTTTTTCAGTTTAAGGCCTGGTTCCCAGGTCCCTCCAGGGGGGTCCACTATTTTCTGTCTACTCTGGAAGCTGCTGTCTCCACTCTCTCCCCAAGGGAGCTGCTCTCCTAAGGTCTGGGGGCAAGGGGACAGAGGCTCCCCACATTGTTCTTCCTGGCTGTCTCTAAAAAGCAATCCCATAGACCTTTTTTGCTTTAAAAGTTTTGCCACTGACCATGAAAGGGAAAACTGGAGGTAAGGGGGAAAAAATAACAAACTTGGGGAAAGTACCAAGGTTTAATGGATCTTAGGGGCCTTCTAACCACTGTGGACGTGGGTCAGAGGTGACCAGAGGATACAGCCAGCAGGGGGCAGTGCAGTGCCAGGAATTTCAGCTCTGGGGCCTGTTGGCGAAGGGTTTAACTCTGGCACCTTTTAGTGGGGCGGCTTCTGAACCTCATTTTCTATTTCGTAAAATGAACAAATAGAATCCACCAAGGATGAGTTGTTTTTAGGATAAGGTTATAATCTATTTCACGCACAGAGGCATGGTCTATAAACCAGGTCTATGAACACAGAGATAAGAGGTGGAAATGGTATAGCTATAAACACAATACAGACTCGGAGGGGTGTCACATAGATAATGTGGTAGGTGTTTGCATGGCAGTGACCATTTTTGTCCTTGGAAGAGGCACTCGGTGATCCCTGGGGATGAAATTCAACAGACTTTTCCCTTCCTCCCTACCTCTGCTGAAAGTGAACAATCGCCACGTTGCATCCTGATAGTTTCCCTTCAGGTCTTAAAAGGTAACTGCACCCACTCCAACCATGAGAAAAACACCAGACAACCCCACGTTGAGAGGCATTCTAAAACACCTGACCAGTACTCCTCAAAATTATCAATGGCATTAAAAATAAGGAAAAAAAAATCTGAGAAATTGACACAGACCAGAGAAGACTAAGGAAACACATATTAACTGAAATGTGGTGTCTTAAATGAGGTCCTAGAACAGAAAAAGGACATTAGGTAAATATTCATCAAGTCCATAGGCGCCTGGGTGGCTCAGTGGGTTAGGCCCCTGCCTTCGGCTCAGGTCATGATCTCAGGGTCCTGGGATCGAGGCCCGCATCGGGCTCTCTGCCCTGCAGGGAGCCTGCTTCCTCCTCTCTCTCTGCCTGCCTCTCTGCCCACTTGTGATCTCTCTCTCTGTCAAATAATTAAATAAAATCTTTAAAAAAAATTTCATCAAGTCCAATAAAGTATGGGGTTTAGTTGATAGAAATGTACCGACAGGGTCATTTACTTTGACAGCTGTGCGGTGGTAATGCGGATGTGAACAGTGGGAGGAGGTGGGTGAGGGATTTTTGAGAACCATGTACTATCTCTGCAATTTTTTGCACCTCTAAAACTATTATAAAATAAAAATTTTATTTAAATTTTAAAAGTTACGCTATTTTGTCTATCCCTCCACCTCTCTCCTCTGGCGACCATCACTTTATGGGCTCCTATAGATATTGTGGATACTTTGAATCATTGTAGTAATAACTAACAATCACTGAGCATTATCATGGCCCCAAAACTGGAATAAACTTATTACCTGGCATTATTTCATTTAATCATCCCAATTGCCCCATGAGGTAGGCACTGATATCCCAATAATGTAGCTTGCTGGTAGGGATTCACTTTATATTCACATTATATTTTCTTATAATGTGACAGCAATTTGGAAATCTAAAAATATTCCTTCCTGGAAAAAAAATATATGTAAGTGGAGAGGCTTTTTAGAACTGTGGTAGACTGAGTTGGCTTACCTCTTCCTCTAACTCCCCAGTATAGAAATGCTAGATAGCATAGAGCAATAAAAATAATTTAATATATGCTCAGCTTGAGGGTGGAGAGGAGAATAAGAAATTCCTAGATTCTGGAAGCAAAGAGAGACTTAAAATCAAAGAATTAAGATTTTGAGTTTATGTCCCAGTAGTAGAAGCATACAACCCAGAAATAAGACTAAAGTCTAGGACTTGAGAATAAACACTTAGGACTTATAAAAATAGGGCTTTGGGGCGCCTGGGTGGCTAAGAAAGTTAAGCCTCTGCCTTCAGCTCAGGTCATGATGTCAGGATCCTGGGATTGAGTCCCACATCAGGCTCTCTGCTCAGTAGGAAGCCTGCTTCCCCCCTCTTTCTCTGCCTGCCTCTCTGCCTACTTGTGATCTCTCTCTGTGTCAAATAAATAAGTAAAATCTTTAAAAAAAAGAAAAAGAAAAATAGGGCTTAGAAAATGAGAAATATAAGTCCAAGAAAGCAGAGGAAAATTATCTTCTGCCTAAGAAGCTGAGTAAAGAAATAAGGAATCTCCTGGGAAAAGTCAAAGTCTGAGTTCACTCCATAGTTACCTGTGGGTCAGAATTTATATGATTCAGGTAGTATGAGAATCCCAGAGCAAGAAATTACTGTGAAATCTAGTCTAGAAACAGAAAACCTCAGAGTCGTAGAAGAAACATGAGTCTATTCTGTGTTTTCCCATCAAAATACTCAACCAAACACAACACAACCAACCCTGGGAATCTATCTTACCACATTAACAAATCAGGGAAAAAAACAATTTGATAACAATGGATGGCTTTCAAAAATTGCTACATTCAGCACCACTTTATGAAAAGAAGTCTTAGCAAGCTAGGATTTGAGGAGGCGTTTCCTTAAACTCATAAAGGGCATACACAAACTTCTATAGCAAACCTCAAACTGGATAGTCAACATTAAAAAGCTATCTGTAAAGTCTACAATAAAGCATTAACCTGAGGGTCTTAGCTAACACAATAAGAATAGAAAAATAAGTCACAGACACAAGAAATGGAAAGCAAAAGATACTAATTCCAAGAAATCATTTTCTACATAGAAAAGCAAAGATAATCTGCAAGCATAGTATTAGAACTAACTAGAGTTCAGCATTAATAGTTATAGGGTCCACAAATAAAAAATGGAACTTCCACGTATAGTTTTATAAGAAACTGCCAAGGTATTTTCCAGTGTGGCTGGACCACTGATGTTAGTGATGCAGGCGTGATCCAAGTTTATGCTCAACAGCCTTCAATAGTGTCACTCTTTCATTTTAGTCATTTCGATCAGTGTATAGTGATGGCTCACTGTGCTTTTAATTTGCATTTCCCTAATGGCCAGTGGTGCTAAAGATCTTTTCATGGGCTTATTTGCCATCTGTATATTCTCTTTGGTGAAATGTCTGTTCATATCCTTTGCCCGTTTTTTAATTAAAATGTTTAGTGTTGAGTTTTGAGAGTTCCTCATATATCCCCACTATGAGCCCTTTGTCAGATACATAGTCTGTGATTATTTTCTCCTGCTCTGTAACCTGTCTTTTCATCCATTTAACAGGTCCCTCATGGAGCAGAAGTTTTTCATTTCGATCAAGTCTGATATACCAATTTTATTTCCTTTTATGGATCATGCTTTGGGTACCAAGGGCAAACCTTCTTTCCCAAGCCTACGCTCTGAATATTCTCTCCTATGTTTTCTCTTCAAAGTCTTTAGCTTTACATTTTACCTTTAAGTCTATGATCCATCTTGAGTTGACTTTTTTTATGACAATTTATTTTTTCAGTGGTCCAGGATTCATTGTTTATGCCCCACCCCCAGTGCTCCATGCAGCACGTGCCCTTGAGTTGACTTTTGTATGAGGCGTGAAGGTTAAGGTATCTGCATTCACTTCTGCCCCGCCCTCCACCCCCACCCCGGCTATCCAATTGTTCCAGCGCCATTTATTGAAAAGACTATCACCCTTCCACTGACTTGGAAAGACAATTGAGCCAAAATAGCTAAGACAATTTTGAAAAGGAAGAATAAAGTGGGAGGATTCGCTTTGCTCTATTTTGAGAGCTACAGTAATCAAGGGTGTGTGGTCCTGGTAGAAGGAGAGATGCATAGATCAGTGGAATAGATCAGAGAACCCAGAAATAGCCCCATACAAGTGTGGCCAGATGATTTTTTACAAAAGTGTCAAAGCAATTCAGTGGCAACAGAACAAAGTAAGTCTTGTCCTAAACTTCACACCTTATACAAAGATTAACTCAAAATGGATGATAGATGTAAACATAAAACTTAAAAAACCATTAAACTCTGAGAAGAAAACAAGGGAGAAAATCTTCAGGACCGAGGGCTTGGTTAAGAGTTCTTAAATATGACATCAAAAGCACAGTCTATAAAAGGAAAACCTGGTAAGTTCAACCTCATCCAAATTAAAAACCTTCACCTTGCACAGATGTGTTAGGAGGATAAAAAGAGAAGCTACAGTGCGGGAGAAAATATTTTCAGGCCACATCTCTGACAAAGGATTAGTGTCTAGAATATTTTTAAAAACCTGAAAATTTCAGTAAAAAACAATGCAATTAGAAAACTGAACGTAATTTTTTTAAAAAGCTAGTCTAATAAATGGGGGGATAAACAAAAGACATGAACAAATGTTTCACCAAAGAGGATGTATGAATGGCAAATAAGCTCATGAAAATATGCCCCACATCACCAGCCACTAGGGAAATGCATATTAAAACCATGATGAGCTATCACTAACACCTGCTCAAACAACTGAAATGAAAACAATGGTAGTGCCAAGTGCTGGCGATTCATGGACAAGCTGGATCTCTCACACGTCGCTAGTGGGAATGCAAAATGGTCTAGCCACCCAGCAGTTATAATCACGGGAAACTTATCTCAGAATAAGTGAAAATGTACACAAATATTCGTAGCAGTTTTATTTGTGACAGGTAAAAATTGGAAACAATTAAAATATTGCTCAATAGCAAACCATAGTACATCTTGAGGCACACAACTTGGATGGATCTCAAGGGCATTAAGCTTAGTGAAAAAAGCCAACCTCAAAAGGTCACACACTGTGTGATTCCACTTATACTAGATTCTAAAAATGACAACTTATAAAGGAAAATAGATTAGTGGTTTCCAAGATCTAGGAATCACAGGGGAAGGGGTAGCATGAGGGAAATCTTTGTAGTTAAGGGATAGTGTCATGTCTTGATTGCAGTGCTAATTACACAAATACACATATGTGATAAAATGGCATAGAATTATACACTCATTATTCCAATGTCAATTTTCTGGTTTTGCTATTAATAGATAGATGGATACAGTTATGAAACTGGGTGAGGGGAACGGGGAACTTATTATCTTTGCAGTTTCCTGTTAATGTGCAATTATTTCAAAATGAAAAGTTAAAAAAGTCCATCACGCAACCAATATCTTTTTTCCTAGTTTGTGAAATCCCTCAATAAATGTAATATTATTATAACAGCAACGTTATTATAATCAAATATCTAGTCAGCAATGTAAATGGAAAAGTTACTTTTCTACTTGGTTAGGAAATACTGGGGTTAACTAGAAGCAGGATGGTAAATCAGAGTTCTCAGCCACGAAAGTCACAGATATTAAAAGCAGCATTGATGTTAAACTGATGTTAAAGCCTCACACACCAGAATGGCCTCCAGCCTCCACCACTTACTGGGTATGTCTTTGGGCAATTCCTGTAAATGTCACTGACGGTAGCAGCATGAATGGCTTGCTCATTTCTGAACCTCAACACCCAGCACGGTATCTGGCACCAAATCGATTCTCGATAAATAATGATGGAATTCAGTGTCTTGAGCTCTCTGAACCTCCATTCCCTCTATGGCAAAATTACTGGGTTTTATTTCCTCTGTTTTCTGTTTACCACCTGTTGCCGCCAAGAAATTGACATTTTCAAAAGCCACATTTACATATGAGATTGACAAGATTAACTCATTTATTGGTCTATTGAGTAAAGGAAGAGAATCACGATGCTAAAAAAAAAAAAAAATGGCAAAGACAGATTTTTTTTTAACCACAGCTGCCTTGGAGTGTGCAGATGGGGTTTCTGATCCGCAGTTAGAAGGTCAAGCACTTTAACTTGTGCTAGTGGTGACTGACCATCCACTCTCTCTTGGGAAAGCTTTCTTGGAGTGACTGCTAATTTGGACAACCAGTCAACCCCTAGCAAAGCAGTCATCAGACCTTGGATTTTTTTTTTCTTTCAGTTCATTCCTTCCCCTCCTTATTTTTTTGTTTATTCTTCTATTTCTTTATCTCCCACTTGATAAGTATAATTATTTGTATAAGTTAGAACCACAAGACTAGAACAATAGTTGGGTTTTCAGTCTCATTAAACTTAAAGAAACTGAGGATCTGACAACAAGACAGTTTTCCAAACTCACACCTCAGATCAACAGCAAAGTTGGAAATTCAAATTGGGTCTCTAGCAACCAGTCCATAGCTCATTTACTCTGCATCATCTTGAAGAATCTCAGATCCAAAATACTCCTCTGGAAACTGGTCCATTCATTCCATATAAAGTTAGCAAGATGTCAAGCTAGGCTCATAGCAACCTTTCTTTTGAGGTGAGAGAAGGTAAGGTCTATCTGTGCAATGTGGAGCACCATTTCACCAGCAGTGCCCTGTGTTCAGGACACACATTCTACATTCAACAGGACAGATCCAAAGAGAGCTGGAGGAAAATGACCTTGTCTACCCTATAAAACAAATCACTTTAAAATAAAAATATATAATGAAGAAAATTATTTTAAAAATTGACAGTATGAGGGCGCCTGGGTGGCTCAGTTGGTTAAGCAACTGCCTTCGGCTCAGGTCATGATCCCGGAGACCCGGGAAGCCTGCTTCTCCCTCTCTCACTCCCCCTGCTTGTGTTCCCTCTCTAGCTGTGTTTCTCTCTGTCAAATAAATAAAATCTTTAAAAAAAAATTGACAATATGTACTGTGAATAAGAATGTGGGGAAATGGATACTTTCAACTAATAATAGATGGATAAATTAATATAGTCTTTTGGGAGCACTATCTAGTAAAACTAAAAATATATATAATTATAGATTGTACCTATGGGAAACGTATGCTGAAAACAAAACAAAACAAAACAAAAAATCACGTGGAAGAAATCAAAGGAAGCCCAAATAACTGGAAGGATATATTGTGCTCATGGATCTGAAGACTCTACATAGTGAAGATGTCAGTTCTCTTCAAACTGATCTATAAATTTAGCACCATTCCCTTCAAAATCCCAGCAGGACTTTTTATATAGATAGATAAGCTTATTCAAAAATTCATAGGGAAAAGCAGTGGAATTAGAACAGTTAAAATAATTTTTAGAAGAAGGGTGCACCTAATGCGTGGAGCACTGGGTGTGGGGAATGGGGAATGAATCTTGGAACACTAGAAAATAAAAAACTTAAGTAACAATAAAAAAAAAAAGAAGAAGGAAGTTAAGGAATTACCCTACCCAATTTTAAGAGTCCTTATAAATCTTTGCTAATTAAGACAGTGTGGTATTGGTGGAGGAATAGACACATACATAAGTGAAATAGAATAGGTTTGAGAAATCGACTCATGCAGATATAAAAGACTTATTTTCAACAAATGTAAAAAATAATTCAATGATACTGTAATTGAACATCCATAAATAAAAAAGAATTTTGATCCATACCTCACACCATATATAAAAATTAATTCAGAATCAATCACAGACCTAAATATAAAAGATAAAACTGTAGGGGTGCCTGGGTGGCTCAGTCAGTTAAGTGACTGACTCTTGATTTTGGCTAAGGTCATGATCTCAGGATTGTGGGATCAAGCCCCACATCAGGGTCCATGTTCATCGTGGAGTCTGCTTGAGAGTCTCCTTCTCTCTCTCTCCCTCTGCCCCTCCCTCCACTAGAGGAAAAAAATCACAGAAGAAAAAACTTTGTCAGCTGAGTTAGGCAAAGAGTTCTTAGATATTATACCAAAATTATGATCCATGAAAGAAAAAATAAGGATAAATTAAACTACATCAAAATTTAAAATTTTACTTTGCAGAGGACATTTCTAAAAGATTGAAAAATAAGCTGTAGACTAGGATAAAATATTTTCAAGTTCCAGAAAATATCCAATAAATATGATTTTTATACAGAATACATAAAGAACTCTCAAAACTCAACACTACAAAAACAAACAATCCAATTTAAAAATGAACAAAGGACTAAAACAGACACTTCACCAAGATGTTCAGCATCAACAGCCACAAAGAAAATGCAAAACCACAATTAGATATGATCACACTTCTATTATAACAGCTAAAAATAAAAAAATGCTGACAATACCAAGCATTGGTGACAAAACAGAGAAACTAGATATCTCATCCATTACTGATGAAAATGCAAAATGGTACAGCCATTATGGAAAATTGTTTGGAAATTTCATATAAGCTTAAAGATATAGTAACATATGGCCCTATATCCCCACTCCTGGGTATATGCCCTGGAGAAATGAAAACTTACACAAAAACTGTACACAAATATTTAGTTTGTTTCTTTTCATAATCACCCAAAACTAGAAACAATCCAGATGTCACTCAATGGGTGAATGAATAAACACAATATGGTTCATTTATACAATAAAATGCTACTTGGGCTTAAAATGGAATGAACTACTAATACATACAACAACTTAGATAAATCTCAAAAGCATTATGCTGATAACAAAAGTCAGCCTCAGAAGATTACATACATGTCATATATGTCATTCTTGAAAAGCCAAAGTATATCTATGGAGAACAGATCTGTGCTCACCAAATTCTACAGAGGTAGAGGAGGGTGTGACTATAAAGAGATAGTAGAAGCAAGGGTTTGGAGTTGGTAGACCTGTTTTGAAATCTAATTGTGGTGGTGGTTACACAAACTTATACATATGTTAAAACTATAGAAATTTTACTTTTTAAATATTAGAAATAATTTTTAAAACTGCATACTGCTCATGGACCTGGGCAATGTTCATGAAGGGGTCACAGTAAAGTTTATAAAAGATGCTTATGCTGTCAATTCCTGAACCCAGCCAGAAGGGAGAGAAAGAGCAAAACAAAGGAATGAAAAAACAGGCTCACTTTAGACTTTTCCATGGAACAATCAATATGTGAAGAAATAGAGCAATCCCTTAAAAATCTCAAGAAAAAATATGGCCCAAGAATAAAATTTCATTATCAAATCACCATCCAAGTACAAAAGCAAAAAACAAAAATATTCTTTAAAAGCCTCTCTATCTCTTTATAAGTCTATAATTATAATATGTCTTAGCATGATCTAATGTTTTTAGTTTAATGTTTAGCATTTATGCTTATTTAAACTGAGAATTCATGTCTCATGAGTTCGGGTAAAATCTCAATCTTTGATTCATCAAATGTTGCTTCTTTCATTCTGTATTCTTTCCTATTAGATATACATTGAACCTTCTCACTCTGTCTTTATTTTCCTTAATTTCTATTTAATATATTTTATCTATTTTCTTTGTATGCAGCATTCTCGGTAATTTCCTCACAACAAATTCCAGTTCACCAATTCTCTCTTCAGTTGGGTCTAATCTGCTGACTGATTCAACCATGTGCTTTTTTTTGGTTTTGTTCCTTTCATCTATCATACTTTTTTTCATTTTTAGGAGTTCTGCTATTTTCTTTTTCAAATCTACTAGGATGTATAAAATATCTTTTTTATTTTCTCACTCTTTTATAGTCTTAATCATTTTAAATATATTTATTTTATAATTACCATTAAAAGACACAATTATATAAAGTGTGGGATGACCTAATGGTACTGATTATTGTGTCTACTGACTTGCTCTGACTTGGTGTGTTATTTTTTTAAGTGTTATGTAACTTTTTGTCATGGACCCATCTTTACTGGAACTTTATCTATTGTAATCTTATGCTGTCTGGGTGATAATGTTTCCTGACAGAAGTTTTGCCTGTATGGCAATGTATGGCCAAACTGTCACTCCCTAAAACCACTTATATAATTTCTCATTTTGGCAGGTCCTAGAGACATGGGTAGTACAAATATTAATCCTATACCTACATGAGTGTAGGTCTACGATGACAACTTCTTAAGGGAGATTTTCCACATTGAAAGCAGAAGCCACACAGATATTTTTCCATATTATCTCCTTAGGCTGGTGGGCAGATTTTTCCAATATACATTTTCCCTGGGGATCTAGCTATTTGAGTGTCCTGGTTTTAGTGGCTGTCTCATTTGCAATTAACCCTCTGAGGGTGCCAAGGACACATATTTTATCTCCACACAGCTGTTAGAACCCAATCCTCTTAGCAATGGGAACTAAAAAAGAGAAGGAAGATGGCTTCACACTCTGGTTTTCAATTCCCTCTTCTTTTTAACCCCAGAGATAGCCTCTCAAGCTCAGCAATGTCTTAAAAGGGATGTCTCATATACTTAATCCAATATAGTAAATGACTTATAATTCAAAGGTTTTCCGATTTTCTAAAGTGTTAGATTGCTGGAAATGTAAGTTCTCAGGAAAACAGTATCAAATATGAAATTATCCAGTATAAAAATAAAATACTAGATGGGGTGCCTGGGTGGCTCAGTTGGTTAAGCAACTGCCTTCGGCTCAGGTCATGATCCCGGAGAGCCGGGATCGAGCCCTGCATCGGGCTCCCTGCTAGGCAGGAAGCCTGCTTCTCCCTCTCTCACTCCCCCTGCTTGTGTTCCCTCTCTGGGTGTGTTTCTCTCTGTCAAATAAATAAAATCTTAAAAAAAAATAAAAATTAAAAAATAAAATAAAATACTAGCTCTTCTTTAGTAAAAAAAACACACAGAGAACAACAAAACTACATATTCTTATCTGTGTCTGTAGGTATGTGTATATGTCTAAAAATTGATATGCTAGATCCTTAGTAATTATTTTTCAGGAAGATACTGGGAAATCAGAGAGTAGGAGGACCAGATATAGGCAGACAAACTTTTATTATTCAAACATGAAAGTTGTTTAAATGTTTTAAGAATGTTTTTATGTAATGTAAATACATTAAAAAATTTTTCACCATGAATTTAATCAAAGATGGGTGACATAGATATCTCTATATCTCACCCATGAGGCATCTCTGGAAGAGAAAAAGGAATGTTCCTCTAACCCTTTACTAGGTGATAAAGACTTCTGCATTTCTATGAGCCAGCTATGTTTTAATGATAATAAAGGAAAAAAGCATTTATTTACTAATGTTCTTTTTAGGGCATATACTTTCTTCATTTGGAAGAATATCTTAATATGTATTTGGGGTAGAAGATGGATCTCACCCCACTAACCCCCACACAAGCCTTTAAACAGGAGGTGACACTACGTAAGAGCAAAAGGGCTATTTGGAGCTCCTGAGAGAACCCAGGGGATGTCCTCATGTGTAAAATAGTTATCCAGAATACCTTCTAAAGTGCCTTGAGGTTCTAGAATAACACAACAGTTCTTAAACTTTAATGTAAATCAGAGTCACCTGGAGTGCTCATGAAACATCCAAAATGTGAGGCAAAACCAGAAGTACAGAAACCAAATGAACAGTGGCAAAGCCTGTGGGCAAGAGACAGGCTGACTACCAACTGTGGTTCTGGGGAGTCGTATTATCTCGATCATGGCAGAACCCACATCATGGCATGAGTGTCTTAAAACTCACAGAAAAGCATAATAAAAGGGTTGAATTTTGCAGTATGTAATTTATACTAGAATAAAAATAGGCATAAAATACATGCATACAGAGAGAGACATACACACACACATTATGGGCTGCCCCCAGAGAGAAGTTCTGAGCTGGGCCTTGAGAACTTGCATTTCTAAGAAGCGCCTAGTGACGCTGTTGCTGCTGATCTGGCCCTACTTTGACAACCATGGATCCGGCCCAGGGTAGCTAAGCATTATTATTATTGCTGTTGTTATATTTTTTGCATGTGCCATTCGCCCTGCCTGGAATGCTATTCCCCCAAATAGCCACAAGACTCACCCCCTCACTTCTTTTAGGTCCCTATTCAAAATCCATCTTCTCATTGAGGTCTTTCTGACCTTTGTACCTAAACCTGTCCCCTCACCTCTAATATGTCTCCCCTTCTTGGTTTATTTTCCTCCACAGCTGATTAACCCCTAGTGTACCATACACCATACTTCTTCTTATTATTAATTATCTGCCCCAACTAGAATAAAAACTCTATGAAGTCAGGGATTTGTATCTGTTCTTTCACTGCCTCCTGTGCCTACAAGGGTGTGTGCCCTGGAGTGGATGCCGGCATCCACTATTCAAATTTCAAAATCTTGAATTAATGATGAAATAACTTTTAACATAACTACTGCTGCTGATACTAATAAAAATTCATGTGCCTCCATTTGGGACCCTCAGAATATAGGATTTGATCTCCATGCCTTCCCACATTGAAAGAAGACCCATTTAAAACATAATGTGACACTGAGAAAAATTGGCTTTCGGGTCAAACAGTTAAGAGATTGGTACTTTGGCTTGGACCCCTACTGAGTTTTATTGAACTATGTAACGTTTGTGAGCTTGGTGTTCTCATCTATAAAATGGGGTTGGCGCTACCTCCCTCATTAAACGGTCTAACACAAGAGGGCCTGGGTGGCTCAATCAGTTAGTGGCCGACTCTTGGTTTCGGCTCAGGTCATCATCTCAGGGTCCTGGGATGGAGAGGCACAATGGGCTCTGCTCTCAGTGGGGGAATCTGCTTGAGAGTCTCCCTCTCACCCTGCCCCTGCCCCCGCTCATGTTCTCTCTCTCCCTCTCTCTCCCTCTCTCTCTCTCTCTCTCTCCCTCCCGTAATAAATAAGTAAATCTTTTTAAAAAATTAAATTTTTTTGAAATTTAAAAAAATAAATGGGCTAATGTGCATAGCATTCTAGAGGGATCGGCACATAGCTAGTCCCCTGTAGTTGGTAATGGCTTCCCTTAACCTCTCTCTGGCCCTTGGGGCTGAACTGATTCAAAGTGCCAGTTTGAGCTAACTGGACTTCCCAGGGCCTGTTGCTCAGCCTGAGAGCAGGATTTAGTGAAAGATGAGTTCAAAACAGAGAACACATTCCTTCCTCTCCATGAGCATCTACAGAAGAGTCTCCTTTGTCTTTAATATTATTGAGTGAGCCATTTGCCTTCTGTGAGCCTTTTCTCCATCTCTTCACCTGTACGATAGGGTTTCTTGCTGTGGGCAAGAATGAGTCTTGCAGACTCAACAAAAAAGGGAAAGCAGCCAGTACTCAGTAAATCAACACTGATGGACCCAAAGCTTGCTCACTCCAGGCACCTCCTCGGAGGTCCTGAGATCATCAGGGAGGCAGTGAAAGCTGCATGCAAAGGGAGAGGGCAGAGCCCACCCTGGCCAGCTCGGAGGGCTTCCTAGTTGCCCTGGAGGATGCTCCTCACCCCAGAGAAGCACATGATGCCCCTCACTCCATGCCCATTACAGAACGGTGTGGAGCTCATCAGAATCAGAGTTTTCCCCTTCTGAATTGAATCACTGGAGCTCTGGGGCCCTCTGGAAGTGCAACCCTGATGTCTGGGTAATTTAGACACTGCTGTAAGGCTCAGTCTCTTTTCTGCCAAGCACAGACAGAATTCTGACGAGCTCAAGCAATGTTTGAGCCCAACCTGTGTAGGCTCAATATACAGTGCCTGAGAGGCTCCTCTGTAAATTGGGGGAGAGCTGGCTGGCATCTTTTTCTGCGATCCCTGACAGATCAGAAGCCAATCCCCTGAAATCCCCCACCTTCATTTCTGCTCCAGGTTTGTCAGTCTCATAACTCAATAGACTCATACCAAGCATCAAAAACGAACAAATGCCCAGCACAAGGAGAAGAGAAGTTGCTGGTTTTTCTTCCCCACCTAGAAGATGTTCCCCCCCAATCGAATGCCTTTGAGGGAAAAAGAAATAAATAAAATATATTCTTTTCCTGACCCAAGTCGTGGAGGTTCTCTGGAGAGCAGGAGGTGGTTGGCGGGGTATGCATGACCGCAAGAGGTTAAGAAATGATGGTGGCCCATGGGCTGTGCACACATGCATTCTCCTGCCAGACTCAGCCTGCAGCCTCTGTGGTTCCTTCCCCCAGACAGCCCTGCAGGGGCTGCTGAAACCAGAACGCTGGGTTACTTTTCATGGTCTGTTGGTCTTCGATATGTGCATATATAGAGTCACTACTGTCCTTCACGGCTGAGACATGGCTGCTGACAAGGTTCTTTCCTGCACGGGTAAATTAAAATATTGGGGATTATGATCTACCCCAGGAGCAGACCTGAGAGGCCCCTCCAGCTTGCAGACTCAGAGAAAAGCAGGCCTGCAGAGGGGGCGCTGGTGTGTGCCTCCCACGCTCATCCCCCTTGAAGAGATGTTTCCTTCCTAAAACCTCTCTTGCTTCCTTAGGCCACAGGAAGTTTGATAGTTGCTGGAAGTTTGCTTTTCTGCCCACAGAAGGAGAAGTAAAATCAAATGGCAAATTACAGGTGTATCTGGGCCCCTTTGTATTTGGGCTTGTTTCTTCCCCCAAATGCTTGCGCTCAACAGTGCCTACTATCCATGCAGAGAGAGTAGTGGAGAGGGGGTAGGTTCTGACTTGAATAATTTTGCACCCCCTTCCCCTTGCCCTGCAAGATGCCGCCCTCTTTGCCTGATGACCCCATTCCCACTACTTTTTTTTTTGCATGGCTCTCTATTGCTTGCCTTTCCAGCCAAAGCCCGGGGGAGCATTCTCCCATGCCTCCCATCCCCTTAATCCAGCCTGGGTCTCTTTTCTTTGCACTAAACTGTGGTCTGCAGGCCAAATCAGGACTGCCATCTGTTTCTATAAATAAAGGTTTACTGGAATGCAGCCACACCCATTCATTCCTATATTGTCTAGCTACTTTCATGCTCTAACCGCAGCATCAGATGGTTGCCACGGAGACCATATGTCTGGCAAAGCCTAAAGTCTGGCCCCTATAGGAAAAGTTTACCCACCTCTGTTCTAAATCCCTGCACCATAACACGTGCCACGGTATGTCAAATCGGTCCCTTTGTATATTCACCTCTGCACCGGGCTGTAAAATTCCAACGTGGATGATCTCCCTGGGGGCAGGTTGGTTAACCATCCAACTCTGAAGTCACACTGGTTGAGTTGGTATACTGACTTCGTAACTCACCAACTCTGTGAGCCTGAGCCAGTGGCTTAACCTCTTATTCCCATCTCCCTACCAATAATACAGAGATAATAACAGTGCCCACCTCAAAAATTCGTTAAGAGTATTAAATGAGTTAAATGTAAATTTCATGCCTAACCCACGGAATGTACCATGTAAGTACTGACTATTATTATTCTCACCATCATTACTATTTTCAGCCCCAGGCATGGGGGCTGAAATAGTAGGGGCTCGGTGGATACATTTGAAGTTGAATTACTCTGTCTCGGTTTATGTCTGCAGAAAGATGGCAAATCAGAAAATCACCTAGGATTGGCATCTCTCGCTTTTAACCCAAAGAAATGTATTATCATTGGCTACAGCTTAAGTCATTTGTACTGTCCTTACTCCTGTCTTTGCCTCATTCTCGTTGCTGGTCAACATCAAATCCTGTCCATACTAACTCTAGCAAATATACCGAATCATGTTGTACTGCTCCTATACCCAGTACAATGAGTCTGAGTCGTCCCCACCTTCGGGCTGCCTCATAGTCTCTCTATCAGTTAGCTCTTGCTGTATAAGAAACCATCCAAAACTTTGCGGCTTAAAACAAAACTAATTATTTGGCTCACGATTCTGTGGGTCAGCAATCTGAGTGGGGCTCAGCAGGGGGGGGCCCTTCTGGTCTCTGCTGGGTTCACTTATGTGTGTACAATAAGCTGCTGGACCTGGTGGGGCCTGACTGGTCGAGGATGGCCTCCGCTGGGAGCCATGTGGCCATCCCTCCTCAACAGGTCAGCCCAGGCTCATTCACATGGCAGTTGATCAGGTCCTAAGAAGGCATGCATGCATGGTTTCTTGAACCCTAAGATTGAGCATACTGCGACATCCACCTTTGGGAACAAGGGAAGCCCCAAGGCCCACACAGATTCAAGCAGTAAAGAAACAGACTCCAGCCTTGGATGGAATGAACTAGAAAATAACACCACAAGAGGCACGGAGAGAGGACAGAACAAGTGCACCCACCTGCCACAGCCTCCTCACTCGTCTCCCCATTGTCCCTTTACTGTGACTCCAATCCAGGTTCTGCAAGAGAGCCAGGGTGGCCTTTCTAAAATGTAGATCAGATTGGGTCACAGCCTTTCCTGAAATCCTAGGTGGCTCCCACTGCTCTCAGAATAAGACCCAGATTCCCTGCGTTGGCCTGCAGGGTGCTCTGTCCTCCTCTCTCCATCGCTTCTGCGTGTTCCCTCTACTCAGCCTAACCGATGTCCCTCCGCTCCTCCAGCAAGCCCATATGGACTGAGGCTTGGCTTTCTGACTGCCTGGCGAGCCCATCCTTCATACCCATGTGATGGGCTCCTTCTTGTCCCTGGAGTTTCCATTTAAATAGTTCATCCTGAGAGATGACCACCCAATTTAAAGGAGCCTCATCATCTTGCTTTATTCTCTTGCTAGCACGGTTTTATTCTCCGAAGTATCCTAGTGTATGTGCCCATTCTTCCTCTCTGTCCATTTAAAATGAAAGTTTCATGAGAATGTTGGTCTCCTTTATCTTGGTCATAGGCTCAAGGATAAAATGTTTCCCAATTCATAGTAAATGCTCAATAAAGAATTGCACAGAAGATGACTTCCCTGAGTCATGCCATATGTCAGTCTCTAAATTAGGTGCCTTATTCTCATCAGCTCATGTAATCCAAACAGCAACCCTGTGAGAGCTGGAAAAATCAAAACTCAGAGAGGTTGATGTTCATTTTAAACCTCAAGTCATTCTTAGCGGTGGCTCTCGATTCTTCTCTGCTGCCTTACATGTACATCTAATGGTACATTTTTCTGTGTGGTATGTCCTTTTTTGGTTTCATTCCATTTTTATATTTTAGTGCACAGAATAGATGGAACCCGGCACTTGGTACATGATGCCTTTCTTCAGAATGAACATTTTCTTTTTGACTTTGGAAAGTTACCCTTTCAAAATACAAATGGATACTGCTGGTTCTTAAAGCTATTAATTCACTGGAGATCATTTAATCAGTCTTCCTCACACCACAGATGGAAAAGCAGAGAACAAGAGATGGGTGGTGACATGTCCAAAGCTACCCAGTAACTCCAGCCATTTCCTGGCAGATAACACTGGAAGCCAGGTCTCATGCCATACACAGCCCTTCCATTCTCTGATGTTCCCCTTATTTTCCAAAGCGAGTGGAGGTGATTAGAGGACCAAAAGGAAGCACTGAGGTACTTTATGCCTTCCTGAAAATTATCCATTTCCTTGAAATTCCCTCCAATGTCAAACAATGAGCACTTCTATGTGACTAAAATCCTTTAAAGTACTTTAAAGCTAATGGCTCCAAGTTAGCTTTCCATGCAATAGAGAGCACCACCATTGTATGTTAGAGGCACTCTGCATGTTGGGTCCTAAATCTTAGCATAACGTGTGGTTACTGCTAGACATCCACGGTGCCACACTGTTGGATCACCCCCTTATCTTTGTACCACCACCTCCCCTCTCATTCAAAACACCAACATTGTGAACCTGTGCTCAATGCTCACTCCCTACCATTGCCCCCCAACACTTTGTCCCCTTCCTTGCTCACTCCCCAAAAGCAGGCACAGCATCTCCATCCTGCCTCTGTTTACAACCTTTCATTGACTTTCTTCTCTGAAAATAAAGGTAAAATGTCTGGGCGTGGTGCTGAAAGCCAGGTGAGCTGGTCCTCCTTTATGTCAAAGCCACGTTTCCCACCACTGACCTCACTTTCTTCTCTGAGGCTGCAGGAGCCCTTCTGCACTCTTCACCACATGGGCTGCTCTTCCTGAGTGAGCCCTCCACCCTTGTTGTTCTCTCTGTTGTCATCTTGCCCTCCCAGCCTTCCCCTGACTCCCCATCACTTAGAAAATTTCTATTCAACCTTCTACCCTCTGCTTGGTGTCACCTTCTCAGGGACATTTTCCTCGAATCCCCACCTACATCCATATTTCTGCTTACTCAATGTAGAGTGCTTACTATACAGTGTGTTTATGCTCATGATTATTTGCTTCATGTTGGTTTCCTCCATTAAGTTGTAAGTATTTTGAGGGTAGCCAACCATGGATCTTTTGCTGACCAGTGTATTTCCAGAGCCTAACACTCTACCTGGCACATAGAAGAACTTTAATGTTTCTGGAAGGGAGGAAGGAAAGCAAGAAAGAGGGAAGGAAGGAAAATGGGAAGGAGGGAAGGAGCAAGGAGGACTCTCCCTTTGGGGCTTTCCAAACACGTGACCTCTTGATTTGACAGAAGCAACAGATTCATAAGTTAATCAGAATAAGGAGAATGGACAGGTCCCAGGAGCAAGAGAGTAATGCTGAGTGGTAACAGTAAGAGCCTAGAGTCCTGTGCTCTCTGTGTTTTCATTAAGGCTTGGCTCCCACATCCATAAAAAGAAGATCATCATCATTACCACCGTCATCATCATCACCCCACAAGGGATCATCCCAAATCTGCAGGGAGCAGTACGGAAACCTTCCCTCAAAGTATTGTTAAAATCGTCCTCAGGTCAAAAAAATCATCCTCAGGTCGAAGGCCATACAACAGTCCAGCCTTACAACACCTTGGAATGCTGATCCCATGCTTACTGAGGGTTCCATCCTCCCTTGCCCCCTTCTCTCCCCTCCTCTGCCCTTTCTCCCCATCCCTTCCCCCGCCTCTCACGTACTTGCTTAGCAACCAAATCTGTCCGACAACTGGGTGTGCCTTAATAATCATTCTGCATGTCTCATCTTACTCAGTTCTCCCTCTCCTTCCCAACTGCCCACGCCATTGCCAATTAGGCACTTCCTTTCCCAAAGGCTCTCTACTCCCCAGGAGCGGGACAGAAATATCACTCCCGTTTCAAAATCTAGAGCACCATTTTGCCACCTCCACCAAAGACACATACCAAAATTCCTCTTCAGTTTCCCTTCTCCCCTTCCCACGTCCTTGCCCCATTTTACCTCCTCATCCTCCATTCCTTTCTGCTGCTTTGAACATTGGCATTCCAAAGCAACATGGAAAAGGCAGACAAGCCATCTTATCCGTGTTATGTCCCCTCACTGCACCCTGGTTTGCTCATCTACAATGCGAGCTGTCAGAAAAGTAGAACTGGCTCTTCCCGTGGTAGTTACAAGGACGAAATGAGATAAGATGTGTTAACTGTCGAGTATGTTTAACACATAGTATATGCTCACTAAGAGTTGGTTCTCATTGCTTTTATGGTTGGAAATTGTTTAAAGTACAAGTCAGTAATTATGCCTGACAAATGAACAGAATATCTAAAATTGGGGTTCTTAGCAGAACCTGTGCAATCCCCACCTGTGGCTTCAGGCCAGCAACGGGATGTAGCATCCAGCCTATCAGTATGGGGCCATTCTCCCTATCTTCTTTCCTCCCACTCACTCTCAGACAGATCCTTGGATGAGATTACAATCTTCCCAAGGAAAGGAATCTTGTGAAGCTCAACTCTGTGCCTGGGCCAGTGCCTGGCAGGTACTGTGCTCTAAGAAGGTTTTCTGGGAACCAACCCAAGGTTGGCTGGTACCACCGCAGTTAGTCAGAAGAGATCATGACTCTTAGAACTGGGTTGTGTGATTGTCTCCTAGGACAGAGAGCA
This sequence comes from Spilogale gracilis, assembly GCA_004023965.1. Lineage (NCBI taxonomy): Eukaryota > Metazoa > Chordata > Mammalia > Carnivora > Mephitidae > Spilogale > Spilogale gracilis. The sequence continues at coordinate 67,608 of PITA01003326.1, forward strand.
ATTCCCTGGAAAAAGTTCTTTGCTACATCCTCAGTGAAGTGTAACAAGGAAAGCCTTGCAGGACAGCATGTAGAGTCTGCGGCAGAGATGCCCACGAGCACTAACCATACCATCCACCCTCATTGTAGTGTTCCCATTGCAGAGTATGCATCCAGTCAATGTGCCCTTTTGTTTTTCATTAAAATCAGACTTTAAGGGGCGCCTGGGTGGCTCAGTTGGTTAAGTGACTGCTTTCAGCTCAGGTCACGATCCAGGAGATCCGGGATCAAGCTCCACATCGGGCTCCCGGCTTGGCGGGAAGCCTGCTTCTCCCTCTCTCACTCCCCCTGCTTGTGTTCCCTCTCTGGCTGTGTTTCTCTCTGTCAAATAAATAAATAAAATCTTTTAAAAAAGATGAGACTTTAATAAGTCCACCTTTGGGTATCTGTAAATACATAGAACCTACCGCCTAGAATGTGCCTTACCAATCACCAGAACACTGGTTAATCAAGGACCATGCTTGCAGAAACATTAAACTCATGAATTTAATAAACCGAAACAAACCTTTTTGCTCTAATATCATTCATTTCTTGTTCCCCTCCTTAGCCACTGTCTTGACAATCTCTGCATGTGGTTTAGTTGTTGTCCTACCACCTGTGGAAACTGGACAGCCAGAAGTTTCATTTGGGGCAAGAGTATTTCCTTTTCTGTGTAATTCAGTCCCCTGCTCTCCACCCCACCACACACAACTACCACTCTCCTTCTAAAGTCCTTGAAAGCAGTCATTTCTACAAGAATGTGTTATTTACCAGAGCAAACCAGAGCAACTTCACAGCCACAGATTGAGGAAACCATGTTGGGCTCCGCAAAAGTCCTATTAATGGGCACCAAAAAGAAGTTCATTAAAACAATGTGATATCCTTAATGTAGCTAATGTGCTCCCTCCTGTTCTAACAAGCTCATGAATAATAGATGAAGGGAGCTTCATCTGTTTTAATTAATTTGGTCTTGAAATTAATTCAATCCAGGACAAAATTAGCAGGCTATTAAGTCTCACTGGCCCAACTGGACGAAAACATGCCACATCATTGGCTAGAAAAGCAAACTGAAAATGGACAAGGGGCCATGGTCCAGTCTCCCAAACTGGAAGACCAATTTCGTTGAGACCGCAACTTAGTCTCCTTTTTGGATCTCCCAATCAAAAACCTCATCACTAGGAATTTTAGCTTTTATATGTCAGGAAATTCTGGAGGGGGGTTCCAAATGCATAGCAAAATTGCTTTTATTTTTGTTGTATTTCGTTTATGAGACCTCCAAATAATTGATGAGAATTTGTTATACGCTAAAGCATAGGATATAATAGCAATTATCAACTGCAATCCTTGGGCACATGCAATAAACACATTTGGTTCTAAGAAATTATCAGTTTGTTATGTACATGAGTTTAACAGATTCTTGGTTCCATTATCCACTTGGCAATTACATATAGTGTTATAATAATAGTTTATCTCAAAATAGTGCATTTCTTCACTGGATCTTGGCGTGCTTAATGAGCACTTTTTCTTAACCCTCACAATGCCCTTTAGAATTGGAAAGATATAAATACCGTTAAAATTACTTTGGAAACAAAGATACCAGGGTACAGAGATGGGAATAGACAATCTCAGCATTACAAGTAGCTTTAAAAGATATTGACTCCAACCACCTAGCTACTTGTCTTTTCTTGAACACCTCCAGTGATGGGGAACTCATTAGTGCACGAAGCTGCCCATTCCATCTCTACAGAATGAGATTGTTAGATTGATCTAAATTTATCTCCAGCAGATAAAGACTATTTTTACCCCCACACAAGTTTGAGTCCTCTTACATATGGCATCTATTCTCCAGAATTAGTCACCAACACCTCCTCCCCAACTCCTCCAGTCAAACCTCATGACATGGCTCTGAGCCCTTCACCATCTTAGACATTCTCCTTAGAACCAGCACCAAGGGGAAGAGCAATAGTAATCAGCTTGGGAGCCAGGCAGACCCAGAGTTTAGTTCCCGGGTGTCACTTCTAAGATATCTGTGAATTGCATGACCCCTTGAGCTTCAATATCCTCATCAATAATACTATGGAGAAACTGCCTATCATGCATGACTATCATAAAAATTAAATGAAGTAATGAACAAAGAATATTTATTGTATAGTCCAGCATGACAAAGTGTTCAATAAATGGGAACCAAAGAACAATCATAGCAAATTCCTACTGAGCGCATATTAACCACTTCATACATTAATTCCCTTGTACTTCACCACAAGTCATGACATTGTTATCATAGATGAGGCCACGGATGATGTACAGAGAGGTTAAGTACTTTGCCCAAAGTCAAACAGCCAGCAGGAGACAGTGCCTGAACCTGAATCTCAACAGTCTAGCTTCAGAGTCTGTATCTGGTAGCCATGACTTTCTTAAATTGTGGTACCCTCAAAACAGAATGCTTTTCAAGTGTTTCCAATTCAGCAGAATAGCAGATTAGGACTTTCATCTTCTCCCACTACAGATCAAGATTATGTTTATGTTCCATGTACGGGCTTTTATCCATTTAGACACCCTTTCCCCTATAGTGTTCTCACTGTGACTTGTGCAGCCTTGATTCCCCAGCTCTTTGTTTGATTAGCTTCTTTGTGAATCTAAGGGTAAAGCTTTAGATTTTAAAACACCTTCTCCTTACATTTGGTCCAGACCTCTAAGCTGCTGCTTCTGGGGACCTGACCTTCTCTGCTCCCAGCTTCTAGTCCTTCACACAGTTGATGAGAGTGCCTTCACCAACTTCACCCTGGGCACTGTGCCAGTAGGGTCCCCTCTCCAAGATGGCATCGATCTATTAACCAGCACCCTCTGGGTCGGGATCAGTCCTACAGAAAAACAGAACACGATTCACCTTCTCTTTAAGACCATGGCTTCTTTTTTGTTGTTGTTTGATCTTTTCCTTTTATCTAAGGTAATCCTGGTTAGTAAAACATGTATAGTCAGAGTGCTATCAAACTCTAAAATTAAGTGATATCCCATTTTTGGACTTTCATCTATAAAATGAGGAGGAAATTTAATCAGTAATCTCTAAGAGCACTCTCATCTTAACACTCCAGGAAAATGCCAGGACATGCCAAGCTTCCCAGGGTCTGTACTTTGCCTCCCTTGGAACCCTGAAATCCCATTATTTTCCTTTCACATGTTAATGCTCCAACCAACCACAGAATCACATTTGCTACTATGTCTCACCATCCTGATTTTGCACCTGCTGCTTCCTCTGCCTGCCTGCCCTTCTCTTGTCCAGCTGGTAACATCCTGGTTATTCTTCAAAATCAATTCAGGTCAACAAATGGTTCTGGAGCAAGTGAATATCCATATGCAAAAAGTGAACTTCAATAATCCGTACCTCACACCATATAAACAATCAACTCCTAACAAATCACAGTCCTCCATATGAAAAACAAAAATGTTAAAATTCTAGAGGAAAACATAGGGGGGGAAATCTTGGATTAGGCAAAGATTTCTTAGCTATGACACCAAAGGCATGATCCCTCTTAAAAATGGTGAATTGGATATTATCAAAATTGAGAATGTTGTTTTTAAGAGACACCCTTTTTTTTAAGTTTTTTAAATTTTTTATCGTGTTATGTTAGTCACCATAAAATACATCATTAGTTTTTGATGCAGTGTTCCGAGATTCATTGTCTATGTACAACACCCAGTGCTAAAAACAAAACAAAACACAACACAACAAAAAAACCCAGTGCTCCATGCAATATGTGCCCTCCTCAATACCCATTTTTATTATGTTGTTAGTCACCATACAGTACAACATTAGTTTTTATTTATTTGACAGAGAGAGAGAGAGAGAGAGAGAGAGAGAGAGAGAGAGATAGATCACAAGTAGGCAGAGAGGCAGGCAGAGGAGAGAGGAGGAAACAGGCTCCCCGCTGAGCAGAAAGCCAGACATGGGCCTCGATCCCAGGACCCTGAGATCATGACCTGAGCCAAAGGCAGAAGCTTTAACCCACTGAGCCACCCAGGCGCCCATGCATCATTAGCTTTTGATGTAGCGTTCCATGATTCACCCAGTGCTCCAGGCAATCCATGCCTTGCTTAATATCCATCACCAGACTCACCCACCCTCGCACCCCCTCCTCACTGAAACCCTCAATTTGTTCCACAGAGTCCATAACCTCTCATGGTTCATCTCCCACTCAGATTCCTCCCCCTTCATTTTTCCCTTCTCCTAATGTCCTCCATGCTACTCCTAATGTTTCACAAATAAGTGAAACTATATGATAAATCTTATGATAATACCTAAACAGGCCCAGCCCATTCTTTCCCTCTGCTACCTCCCAATGTCTTCCACAGTCACTATATTCTCACTCTGATCCAGCTGTGCTGGCCTTCTTGCTATTCTCAAATAGACCAAGCAAGGAATCTGCCTCCAGACATTTGCACCTGCTTCTCCCTCTGCTTGAAATTCTTTCCTCCCAAATATTCATGCGGCTCATGCCCTCATTTCTTTCAGCTCTATGTCCAAATGTTACCTTGTCACTCTGGCTTCCTTTAATTAGTCTATATGAACTGAAAACTCATTTCTTCAACCTCTCCAGAGGACTTACCTGCTTCATTCCCCCCACACACAGTATTTGTCTCCCCCTGCTAATTTTGATTGATTGATTCTACTTACCCCAAGGAGTCATTGAGCTACTGCAGAGCAGAGCACCACCTCTTTTTTCACAGGCATATTCCTGGTGTCTAGAGTGGTGCTGACATATGGAGACACTTCACAAATATTTGCTGAATGAAGAATCATGATTGGATGATTTTGAACAATAGGCTATTTCTTTCTGTCTCTAGGAACTGACACACCAAAGTTGGGTTACCAGGACTCAAGAAACCCAGAATGTGCCAGCTTCATAAGATCATCTTCCATTCATTGAGGCTTTCCCTTCCACTGTCCTTCCTTCATTGTTGATTATATAAAGATACCAGATTAGTTCTAAGAGTCTAAATTAGAGTCACAAGGATCTCAGAGACTGAGGTTGCCACTTGCCAGGTGTGTGACCTTGGGCAAGCAACTCAACCTTCTAAGCCTCAGTTTCCTCTTCTATAAAATGTGCACACCTTGGAGCCAGCACTCAGCACAATGTTTGATATTGTGGCCGGTATTGTTAAAGGAAGCTCACAGAGGAGGTGACAGTAGAGGAGGCATTTCAGTTTAAGGATGATGAGTGAAGAACACCATTCGAGGCACACACTTGGTAAAAAGAATGAGGTGTTGTGGGAGCAACAGTGAGACCCAGGCAGGACACAGGACGGAAACACTTCTTAAAGCATGTGTACCTATCCCAGACACACTCAGCTACTAAGTACAGAAGTAAGAGGGCTCAGAGTGGGGCTAAACATAATACATATGAGATCCCACAACCTACTATACAACCAGAAATAGACGATATTTAGCATGTGTGAATGAACAGGCATTTGGAGACTTACACTCAGACACCAAGTTACTATTAGGGAAATATATTTATATATATATCACCCCCCTATGGAAGATGTGATGGGCAAGAAAAAGGAGATTTCACTGGAGTTTTTTCCCTTCCAAAGACATCTTTTCCAGAATGGAATGGAATGACTAAAATCCAGCCCAGGGTTTCATCGAGCTCTCCGGTCTTAGGGAGTGTGATCCATTATGTTGTGGCTTCTAGGGAGAATGGATGCTTTCAATAAAGGGATGACCTCTTCCCCTTTGTGGAAAGTTAAAATATATTCATTATCAGCTCTGAAGTTCAGACAGAGTCAGCAAAGATAATATTTATAAGCAAAGAAAGTTCATCAGAGACCGGAAACCCTGCTTCTCCTAATGATTGTATGGCAAATAATAATATAAGCGCATCTTTGGGTCTTCACAAACAAAGTTGAACTCTTTCTTTCTGCTCCAATTTGCAGAGCTAGCCTAGCATATCATCATTCCATGGGGGGCATTTAATGGAAATTTTCTCTGAGTAAAAAAACTCCTCTCCCTCCTTCTGATTTCCTCCTCCATCTACTAATGTACTATCAACCATTCTCTCCATAAGGGCGAGCGCGCGCGCGCGCGCACACACACACACACACACACACACACACACACACACATACACACACATGAATTCCACCATTAAGAATTCATCCTTTCATGTTATGCTTGGCTATCTTCCAGTCATGGTCATTTAAGATGCAAATATTCCAAAAGGGATAATAATAGAGCAGTTTAAATTTAGCACTTTCACCTCGTTTATCCCTTCAGTCTTGTCTCAAGCTCCTTGTACCAGCACTAGCTCATAACAAAGGCTAGGTGTTCAGGAAGTGTCTCTTGAATGAATGAATTAATGAATGAATGAATGAACTGACACTATGACGGTCACAAAATAGAAACAACTGTCTCCACTGAAACCAAAAACTATCAAGGTAAATAAATTGTTCAGATTTCAGTGACACTGAGCTTCAGCCACTGGCATCCAGCCCAACCCTCCAAGAGTAAAACCAAGGTGAGGGAAGGGCAAAACCAAGAGTATTGAAGAGGGGTAAGTCTATTGTGAAGGAGTTGCATGCTTGGTATTATTGGTATTATCAGCTTCTTGAAGACACATTACCAGAGTGGATTATAAGAGTAATTTATTCAAGAGCTATATGGTTTTGAGCATTGCAGAGGGGAAGAACATCTTCTGGTAGATACAGGACCCATAGCTCACTCCCCAGGTCAAGGTAAATGCTGTGATTAAGAGGCCCCCTTTCACATGGGCATTCCTTATGACCTTATTGCTACAAAACTGGAAGAAAAAAAAATAGTTCTGGAAACCTTACTGAATTTGCTGCCTCAGCCTCTCCTCCTGGGTCTTACAGACAATAATAAAAATATTAGCTTAATTAACAAGAGAATGGGAAGAGGCCTAGGGGAGTCAAGGAATTCTATCTAACAAGGTGGAAAGTCTTAAAAGGTCATTAAGAAATAAGAAGAATAAAGCAAATTTTAAGGAAAAGAAACAGAGGGAACAGAAAGGGGACAGTCACAGGACTGGTCCCAGCAGGGTAAAAATCTTTAGATGATTATTAAGAAGTGGGATGACTTAACTGGACATGGCTTTTTAAAACAAAAGCTTTAATAGAGCATGAACTAAGGTTGAGAAGGTCATAGAGAGCCCCCATTAAGGGGCCCCAAAGAAATCCATTGTAGGTACCACTGTTTGGAGAAATTTAAAAGCTTGAAGGCAGAGATTACAATGAGAAACCTGACTGACAATGGCCTGTGCTTCTGATAGCAATCGGGCAGATTAATCAAGAGAAAACCTGACAGTGGGGCCCAGGTCCCTTAGCTTAACCTCTCTCAAAAGGGACCCAAAGCCTTTTGCAGAAGAGTGGGTAAAATGGTCAAGGGGAGGGGAAGAGAAGTTTCCAGGATCCCTTGATACAGGAGCCCCATGAACTGGGACACCAAAACCCATTGGTGAAAGCTTGACTTGAGCTACAATTAGACTGGAAGAAGTAAAACTATGAACATATTTAAGTGGGTATTACATAAAGCTGTATTAATTTGACCTAAATGGATATGATATCTGGGGATACTTCCCCAACTAATATAACAAAAACAAAATCTGTTGATGAAGTCCTAATAGAGGTTGAATGTAAAGGTTGATGGAATTAAGGGAAGAGTTGATAGGAGAACTGGTATGTTTGAACAGACTTCATGTGAAGCATTTGTGGGTCTTTAACCCGATCGTATTTTGGGAAGATGGACACTGTATTTCATCGGGGAACAATTCCCCTACCTAGTATTGCAAAACAGAAGGCATGAAAATCTGCCCTTCAAGTAGTATTAATTGGACATGCTAAATGGGAACCAGTAAGATTGCTTGAGCTCAGGCAGTGTAAAATAGAAACTGGAGGGCTGGTAGGGACACGTTCTCTGTGCCATTGCACTATGTGGGACCTATACTGGGGCTTGGCAAGGGGCCATGAGTGCCTCCCAGAAATAAATCCTGAGACTTCGGACCAAAGAATTCGGACCAAGAGAATTCACTACACAGCTCTTGGATATTATCTGAAGCTATCACAGTGATTGAAGGACAAAGTGATCCTAAAACCTGAAACAGTCATTATGTCTGAAATGATGTTGGAGAAATGTCCCATAGGGATGGCAGTGCCCAGAAGAGTTCTGTGATAATAAGGAAATGATTTTACAGCATCTTGTTATTGGGGGAACACGAAGAGGAGATATTCCCAAGGAGGACTTTTCCCCTAGGACTGACACACAACTGGAGTTGTGTGAGGAGCGAGTCATGGGTTCACCATTACTTGGACAGCGCCCTATAGATAGTTCTCAACAGACAAAGAGCTGCTTGTTGTGTGTATGGCAGTTCCAAAGTGAACAGACAACATCCTGTTTAGAAGGCCACAATCTTGATGGAAGAAGAAAACAAATCAGCTCATAGGCTGGATTCCATGCTATTTTCCTAGTGGTGATTAAAGAACGGAACAGTGGCCAAAGTGCCTATGTTTGGGTTTTTACTGACTCATGGGCAGTAGCCAATGGCCTGGCCACATGATTAGATAGAAGGGCAGAGGAAAGCTGGACAATTAAAGAGATACTTATATGGGACACAGCCTTATGGGGAATCTGAGGTGCCCATTAAAGTAGGATATGTCAGTGCCTATAAGACCTCCTTCCAGGTTTGGAAGGTAACTAGAACTGGCAAGCAGATATACCTTTGTGCTCAATGGAGATGGCCACCTGCTCAATGGAGATGGCCACCCCAAAGTGAATGGACATGTGGGACATGCAGCAGTGCAGAGATAGGCTGAATCTAGACCTATTCTTCTTGCACCCTCAGAGGCACAAAATGTCAGTAAACACCGTTCTCTCTGCCAGCAGAAGAGGCTGAGTGCAGATGGCTATGTGGCAGATTCCCTGGTGGGAAGGCCCTCAACATTGCTAACAACTGATACTGATAGTTGGTGGCTCTAAGGGGTTACAAAGGAGTCCTAATAGAAATAGACACTGAGTATGGACCAGGCTTTGCTTACCTAGTAGTGGATGTGAGTGCTCAGATAGTACACCAATCTGGATAGCTGACATCTTACAATTTATAGCCTGTGATGTGAGAACAATGAGCAGAGAGGTATTCTCTTCAGAGTACTAGCTTGATAGGGAAATGGAATGGGGGATTAAAACACCAGTTGCTTAAAATGGGGAGAGAAAGACATGAAGGGCTGGAGGTGCCAGGAGTCCTGAGTTGGAGGGGGTCATTGGAACCCTCGGTATGTACCCGGTCCATCAGAAGCACATGTGACAATGTGGCCTTGCAGCTAGTGTGTGGACATCGGGGGCAGTCTTGTAGGACTGAGCCCTTCACCTGTGGGGTCTGGTCTGTCTTTAGCTCGATAGTGTCAAGATTGAGTTGAATTGCTGGACACCCAGCTCATGTCTGGGGAATCACTTGCTGTTGGTGTGTGAGGAAGCCCCCCACCCCATCCCATGCACTGGGAATTGGGCCCAAAAACACCCAGAAGAGCTGATGGCAGTGATGGGATGCCATGAAGCAGAGGATTCAGTGGGGAGGTGCTAGAGTTGTGGCTGAAAGATCTGGGATGACCCTTGATTCGACCTCAATTTCCTAACTGGCAAAATAAAGATAATAATATCTTCATGTGCATGATTCTTATGAATATCTACATAAATAACAGATATAATAACACTTTGCAAAATAGTAAAGAGCCATGCAGATGATAATAAATATTTAGGAGGTGGTCAGAAGCTGAGCAACCCATAGTTCAGTTTAATCTCATTAAAAAATCAATCTTAATAAAGCTCTTTATTAAAGAGAACTTCTTTTCCACTTTCAGTACCCCGACTCTCTCAACCCACCCCACCTCCCATGACTGGGTCCCCTTGGGCATATTTGCCTATCTGTTTTTGGTTGATTTTCTCTGGCAACCCCTCTATCCACTATTTTGTACCCACTGCTTTCCTTGCAACCTTGGTGATTTATTGTCGCAGGCTTCCTTTTCACTGAAAATTAGTAATCAGAAAAAGCAAATTTTGCAAAATGAGCTACATGAATGAGAAAGCCACATGAGGCAATCACGTGTTTGCTAAAACAGATGGTTACAAAAGAGGCTGGGACAACAGAGCCCTGTCACTGGACTCCAGCTTGAGGAATGGCCCTGGTCCCAATCTTATAGCCAAGTATCCAAATAAATCCTACCTATGCCACTACATCATCTTGCCTCTTAGATATCCTTATCTCAAGAGCAAAAGACCCTGAACTGCTGTCTGTTTGGAGCTAACAGATACATTTAGTTCACATTTCCTGAGACACCAAGATTTACATCACACTACTCTGTAGGAATACCTAGTGATCTTTCTTATCCCAAAAGCCCAGCATTTCCCACTATAACTACCTGACTGTCTGGATTTCAGAACCGTTAGTTCAGTTAGACTCATAGAATTCCCACTCTGGGGGTGCCTGGGTGGTTCAGTTGGTTAAGCAACTGCCTTTCGGCTCAGGTCATGATCCCGGAGACCCAGGATCGAGTCCCACATCGGGCTCCCTACTCGGCGGGAAGCCTGCTTCTCCCTCTCTCATTCCCCTCTGCTTGTGTTCCCTCTCTCGCTGTGTTTCTCTCTGTCAAATAAATAAATAAAATCTTAAAAAAAAAAAAAAAAGAATTCCCACTCTGGGCAACTGTTGTTGGATGGTTGGGAAATTGGGGCCAGAGGAAGGGTGGTTTGGCCCATGTCACACAG
>PITA01003326.1:78495-141613 GCA_004023965.1 Spilogale gracilis
CTTTAAAAAAAAAAAAAAAAAAAAAAAAAGACTGCCTAGTCTAATCACCACCTACCCCATCTCATCACTCTACCCCTCAGCCTGTAGGATTCCTGCCAAATCTCATTCATCCCACCTCTGCTTGAATACCTCGAGCAATGGAGTACTCATCACATCGCTAGCCAGCCCATTTTATCTGTGTTTACCCCTGACTGCTGGGAATGTGAGCTGGAATCAATCTCTTTCTCCTTCCCTCCCTCCCTCCCTGTCCTCCAACTTTGCACATTTGCTCTGGATCTCCATATTGAAGAAGATCTCCCCCACCCACCCTGCCAGTAGCAAAGTCAGATCTAGAACCAGGTCTCCTGACTTCCATTCCCTGCTTATCCCCTCACACTATGCCACCCCCTCCCCTAAGAGGGACACACGAGAAACACGGGCAGAGCACTTCTAACAATACTTTTGAAAGCACATTAATATTTCCATGTTTGTATTATGACTACAATCTTTAGTTCACCATTCTCTCACTCGTCTGTTGGATTTATTGAATATTTCCTCTTTACTAGGCACAGTGCACTGAGTATGAAGGGCATAGGGCCCTTGAAATCAAGAAGCTAAGTAAAGGTAACCAAAGTTCAGTTTGGTAAGGGCTACATGGAGGGTATTCTGCAAAAGGTTATGTGGACAAAGAGGAGAATGTGGCTAATTGACTGGGAGGAACATCACCAAAAAAGTCTTATTTATTTTCATACCCCACTGCTTGGCCTGTAGCAGATGCCCAACAAATGTTGGAATGACAGAATGAGGCAATGAATGAAGTCGTATTTTACAAAGCTTTGAATGGTAAGGAATTGTCCCCAAGTTAGAGAAATAGCTTGCAAATTCTTTATGATGCTGAGAAAGGAATTTATTTAGGACACTGTTTTCGTTTGCTAGGGCTGTCATGACAAAGCACCACAGCTCAGCACTCAGTTTAAAGCAATCAAAATTTATTCTTACAGTTATGGAGGCTTGAAGTCAGAAATCAAGGTGTCAGTGAGGTCGATTCCCTCTGGAGGCTCTCAGGGAGGACTGGTTCCCTGCCTTTCTCCCAGCTTCTGTGGTTGCTGGCAATCTTTGGTGTTCTTTAGCTCCAATCTCTGCCCCACTCTCCACGTGATGTTCTCCCTCTGTGGGATGTCCCTTTTATAGGACATTAGTAACTGGATTAGGGCTCACCCTACTCCAGATTGCCATCATCTTAACTTGATTTCATCTTCAGAGATTCTGTTTCCAAATAAAGCCGCATGCACAGGTACCAGGAACTGGGACCTGGACAGACCTTTCTGGAGCACGCAATTCCACCCACCACAGACACCTCACATAAAGAGGGAGATATTTTCCTAACAAAAACGCTTACTTATTCAATGCTGGCTATAAGATGAGCACTGTTCTAGATCCAAGAGACACAGAGACAAACAAAACAGGCGAGGAGCCCACCTCATGGAGCTTACATTCTCGAGGTGGTTGGGGGGAGCGGCTGTCAGAATCGACGATTGACTAACAAACACAAACAAGAAAACATGGATGGTGTTTGTGAAGGGTGGATGTCATAGATAGTCAGGAGTGGCTGCTTTCAATAAGGTCATCAGGGAAGACTTCTCTGAAGTGGTGACATTTAAGATGAGGTCTCAAGGAGAAACAGGCATGAAGCAGGGGGCAAGTCCACACTGTAGGGGCTGTTCCGGAATACCAACGAAGTGGAGGGAACACCCTTGTCAGCTCTGCTTCTCCCTGTGTGCCCACTGCTGTGTCCCCTTCTTCCAAATGGCCACTCTCTTCCATATTCTTTCTTCCAAATTCATAGCCAGATTGGCCATGTCCCGAGGCCAGGCTATACTTGGTCCACTCAACCCTAGAGTAGCCATCTTTGCCCCAGACCAGCTACCCTCAGGTCAGGACATGAGGCAAGACCAGTTTCTTGGTCAGCAGACAAGGGTGCTCCCAGGAACACTGACCCCACTGTACAACACACCAGTGCTACCGGGAGTGTCCTGCCAGAAATGTGTCCACATCAAGAACCATAGCAGGAGATTTGGTGGTGAGCAGCAAACAGCAACTCTGACTTGCATGGAAAGGAATTATTGGCAGAATATGGGAGAGCTCACAGAATCAAAAGGAAAACCATAGAAACGAGTCTTGGAACAAATGGGAACCAGGGTACATCTGGGTCTTCAGGACACAGGAACAAACTGATGGTCTTTGGGACAGTTGTTGGAATGAGTAGATGCGGCCATGCTAACAGTCAAAATTTAGAGAAAGAGCATTGGATGGGCTACTCATGAGTCTGCCCCTGCCCCTTCACTGGGTGTGGCACCTTGATTGACTGCCTCACAGGCTGCATCCCATGGGGAAGAGAACATGTCCCATTAAAAAATAACCTAGGTGCAGGGCGCCTGGGTGGCTCAGCGGGTTAAAGCCTCTGCCTTCAGCTCAGGTCATGATCTCAGGGTCCTGGGATCGAGTCCAGCATTGGGCTCTCTGCTCATCAGGGAACCTGCTTCCTCCTCTCTCTCTGCCTGCCTCTCTGCCTACTTGTGATCTCTCTCTCTCTGTCAAATAAATAAAATATTTTTTTAAAAAATCTGGGTGCAAAAACCAGAAAAAGAGGTAATGTTCATCAGGCAAGCAAAACCCACAGTTGTCCTTCACAATTACAGCAAATGCATTTCACAGGACAAGGTCTGGTTTAAATAGAAGAGCTCACAAAAGCTCTGTAGAAGTTTATGGATTTACTGATTAGCACCATGGCTTTTTGCCTATTTATTTAAAAAATTTTAATTTCCAATAGCCATGCAGCTGTTCATTTTCTCCAAGAAGGCTTATACCAAAGAACAAGCTTGCCTCCTCCCAGTCAAACAATCTGATAAGCAAGTACACTGGCATTTGAAAGGCCAGGTCTGCGAATAGTCTCTTTCTTCCAAGAAGTAATTCATATTAGGCACTTGGTGAAAGATGGAAAGAAATAACATGCCCTGGTGCTAAATAAGTTCGAACCTTAATGCTGTCAGCAGGGTCTGAATGTGACAGGAGCTGATCTCAGATTAAACAGCTCCTTCAGTTAGAGGCACCGGGCCCCAGGAATGCCTGGAGAAATGGAATTCCCAGAAGTGGATTCTCTTTCTGCTTCTCAGAAAAGTATCCAAATGCCGACCCCTCCTAGGGAAAATCTTCATAGAAGACATGGGTTTCTACATGGAGGTCAAGTCAGGGTAGTGTCTCTGGAGCGTGGCAGCTAGCCTGGGCAGGGTCCCAGCCAGAGGGACGGTTCTCACCGCTTCTGATGAAGGTGGAGCTGAGAAGGGGCTCTGTTACAACGTCTCCCTCCAGCTCAGGATTCCACCCACTCCAGCAGGGAGGCAGACTTGAGGACTGCTTCATTAGGTATTCACATTCCTTGGGCACCAAGGAAAACCCCAAGGTTGCGAAGGCAGTGAAATCACATTTCCAAAAACAGGAGATGTCTATGTTCTACTCAGGAAGCTCAGAGATGTAAAAAAACATTGGCTCAGGGTCCACAGAACTAGGTGGGGTTCCTGCCTACCAACTGGATGACCGCTATTTGTTTACCTGCAAAATGAGAATAACAGCAGACTCAGCATCATAGGGTTGTTAGGTGAAATAAATTAGCTAACAGGACAAAGGACTCAAAATGACACGTCACGTGTGGTTAGTGTTGAATAAATCGTAGGCATGATTGCCACCATTATCACCAAAGGAGGATGAGGCACTTGTCATTTATTCTCCAACCCTGAGGTTTTATTCACTGAACAAAACCCATCTCTCGTATGGAAAAAGAAATAGCTTCCCTGATAGGTAGTTCACAAACAGGAATACCTTTTGCTAGGACCATGCCTTCCTCCTTTACTAGGCACACCCACAACCCCCATCCAGGCAGTTTCTATATTTTTATGTAGAACCTGACTAAGACCCCCAAGAAGGCTGATATTCAACCCATCTTGGCTGTCGCCCAGCCCTGGGGACCAACTTTCTTAACCCAGCTCAACCGACGTCTACTCTGCATCCAAAAGACCATCTAAGAGGTGGTTGGTAATAGGAGAAAATACCAACTTTGGTCTAGATATTTCTGGTTAAAATTCCTTGCTGACTATGGAGGCTTGGATCAAATGTTTCACCTCTCAGCCTTGCGTTTGACTTTCAAAGGTGCTGTAGGTTTTAGAAAGAATGCATAGAGCTGTGCTTTGAGGGTGGGGGTGGGGAGAGGGTGCTTCTTTTCCATGCCAGATGCTTCTTTCTGTGTGCAGAGAATCTCATGGCCTTTCTCCCACTCACTTACCCTTCCCAGGGAAGAAGAAAGAGTGCTTTATCTAACGTGTTGAGTGTGTGTGTGAGTGTGGGTGTGTATATGTGAGTGTGTGGTTTTATGTGGTATGAGTATGTGTGAATGAGTTTCTGGTGCGTGTATGTGTGATGCAGGTGTGCATGTGTGGGTTGTACACACAGGTGTGTGTGAGTGTGTTGTGGACATCCACATGTGTGTTTAAGTGTGTTTGTATTGTGTGAGTGTGTATATGGGGTGTGAGTGTGTATATGTGAGAGAATGTATGTGTATACGTGAGTGTGTGGATGGGTGTAGTATGAGCGTATGTGAGTGAATTTCTGGTGTGTGTGAGTGTGTGGTGTGGGTGTGTATGTGTGATGTGTGTGTGTTGCACACAGATGAGTGCACTGTGTGCATGCACATGAATGTGTGTGTGTGTGTGCATGTTTCTGGTGTGGGTGTGTATAAGTGTGAGAATGTGTGTTTGTATACCCCCACATGAGTGTGTATAGTGTGCATGTGGATATGAGATATGAGAGAGAGAGAGAGAGTGTGTGTGTGTGTGTGTGTGTGTGTGTAGAAAGAGAGAGAGGTAGGGATCCTACCTCTTAATTCTTCTACAGTAGCTGCGGAAGGAAACTCCGCATTCCTCTACTGCCCAGTGCTGTAGATTTCACGAGGGTCACAGCATGCTCTGCCCTCAAAACGACATTAAATCTACCATTGGTTGCGATCCCCAACATCTTGTACACTGAGCCATGAATTTTGGGAAAGAGACAAGAAGAAAAATTGTGGGAGCAAAACAACGTGTGGGAAACAAGCCACTTTTTCTGGACTACGCAGGTGATGACTAAGGTTTATGGTGCTTTGTAAAGGACAGTTGAGCCTCATTCTGAGCCACACACTTTGAATCCTGGCTTTGCTGATGACTAGCCACACGACCTCAGCAAATGATTCTGCTGGCTCCAGGAGGGAATGTTGAGAGCACCTCCCTCCGAGAGTCTGTCTTCTGCAATCATCAGCATTTGAGATAAAGGGCCCACACATTTGTCTCTGGATGCCAAGAGGAGGGGGCCTCTGGATGCCAAGAGGAGGGGGCTAGATCCCCTCCATGGGCAGCGTGCGGGGTGCGGGTATGTGGAAGTTGTAGATGATCCTCTAGCCCGTTAATTATGTTGATGCTCTGTCCTGCACGTGGGTATCAGTTTCTTATATGTCTCCTTTCCATAAATCAGCTCAGACCATGAAGAGGAAATTTCATTTGTTCATACCAAAAAAATTTTTAATATTTATGGAGACTTGGGCTAGGCATGGTTCTAAAGGTTGGAGATACAACATGAATGAAAAACAAAATTTTTGTTCTCCTGTAGCTTACAGTCTAATGAGGTAAAGCAATAAATAAAGGTGTTTATTTCAGAGTAAAAGAGAGAAAATAGAATGTCAGACAGCTGTAAGTGCGCAGCAGAAAAATAAAGCAGAGAAGACAAATAAGGTAGGAAAGCAAGTGCTGGGGAGTGGGGACATGGACGGTGGTGGCTATTTTATTTGTAAACCTTCAACAATGAGCAAGCATGCAAATGTTGCAAAAATTTTGAAACTGCAGTCTGTGAAGGCCGGCATAGCTCCCTCTAGAAGCCCCAAGTCTCTGAAAGGTGTCCTGACACCTCCACATTCAGAGATGAGGCATAGGGGCTGTGCCAAGTGGGGTGAGCCCAGCATCCAGCCCCTCCAGGCTCAAGCCAGAAATGGGCTGCAGTCACAGAGAAGAGGAAGGATTCAGAGAAATCCTGCACACTCTCCAGCCCTGAGCCCCTTAACTGTGGTGACAGGTCAGACAAATCTGGAAAGATTTTTAAAATACGGGTTCCCCTCACCCGTCCTCAGTGACTACAACTTGATTGGTCTAAAGTAGGGCTCCCAAAGTGACTCCAGCTGCAGCCAGGGTGAGGGACCTCTATCTGGAGATGTCCTCAGGGAGCTTCTCTGATTAAGACTGGAAGTGAGGACAGGATTGGACCCAGCACTGGAGAATGGAACTCTGGGGAGACGACTCCAGAGGAGTTGAAACCATTCTCTCTCTGTCTCTTTCTCTTTCTCTCTCTCTCTCTCTCTCTCTCTCTCTCTCTCTCTCTCTGTTCTTTTTTCTTTTCCTGAAATACTCTCCTCTGTACAGCTTTGTGGGCTCTTCTGCCCTTTTGGAACTGCTCTCCCAAGAAACAAAAGAAGCTAAGGAGAAACACCGCAGTTCCTGTCCCAGTGACTCCCATACTTAAAGGACAAGCTGCAAAGACCAAGGAGTCTGGGAAAAAGGAACAAAGTAAAGCGCCCCCCAGTAGGCTGTTCCCCCCTCTAGTCCAGGCAGAGGGAGCTCTTGGGCTGTCATCCAGTTCACCCTGGTAGGATACCTCCTGGAAATCAGGAGCCAACCCCCAGTGAGAAATCAAGGCCCACCCTTGCCTTAATGGTTCTCTGCCCCATGGGGTTCTCTTGTGTTTTAGGGGTTCCTGACCCAGTCTTTCCACTGAAGACACAGCTAAGGAGCAAATGACAGGAGACAGGCAGATAGGTGGTAATTAAAAAATACATGAAAACAATACCAAGAGCATGTTCTGAGGGCTTTGCTGAGTCCTGCGTTCCTTTCAGTGATTTACACACATCGTCTTGCTCAAAGCCCCATCACTCTCAGACATTGGTCTTGTATTCTCTACTTCACACATGAGGAGGCTGGATCAGAGAGGGTAGGTAAGTTGCCTGACGGCACACAGCAAGCAAATGGCAGAGCCAGATCTTTCTAATTAGCCCCTTCTGACCCCTAAGCAGTCACAGAGATGAGCGCTAGGCGAAACACACCTGTGTAGAATCTCTAGGACTGAATTTGGGGGATGTCTCTGCTGGAACATCCCTGATCCCCACCACCCTGGAGCTGGGCTCTGAGGGTCAGGGTCTCACGGCAATGGGGGATGCAAGGCCATGTGACCTGGAGGCTGGGAACAGTTTGCATCTGCCAGGCAAGCCCAGGGGAAGTCCTTTTATTGCTTTTCACCAAGTAGATTTTGAAGGGTTACCTTTTCAGTCTCAAGAGCCTCATCAGAAAAATTCCTTTCACTAGCTTGGTGAATCACAGAACAAAGTCAAACCAATGGGCAGTCCTGCTGAGCGTGGAGCCCCGACTTGATTCAGGCTCCAGGGGAGGAGCAGAGGCCACTCAGGGTGGCAGAAGCGGGGGCTAAAGGGAACAGCTCGTGCCCTGCTTCCTGGGAGATGCCCTCAGACAGGGTTAGGAGGGCACCCCAAAGATGAAAGCTTCTGCCTATGGATCTGGGCCACACAGTGATCTTTCCCCTTTGTAAGCACATTTTCGACACACACTATATTTATGTATAATAAAAATTCGATGCTGGGGTGGATTTCCTTAGCTGCATGTGATCGTCTGAACTCGCCTGCCAGTTCTCAGCAGGCCCTAATTGCACAGTGTGTGAGATCATACAGATGTACCCTTTGTCTCTGCTCGCCCAAGGTCGGCAGCATTCTGGGGGACCAGCCCAGCCTTTCTCAGGAGGCTTCACACCTCACTCCCTCCGTGGAGATCCTAAGTAGCTGATCTGAGTCAGCAGGGGGTGTCCTTCCGGCGGGAGGAGCCAGTACCTCACCCATGAAGGTCCTTCATTATCACTAGATCTTCTGAAATTATCTGTTTACCGAGAAGGAAAAGAAGGAAGCTCCCAATTTCCTTCCATCACACCTACTTCTCCCAGTTGCCTCATTCAAAGACAAGTGATAAATCTCCCAGAATGTGCTCACAGTCCTCAGACCCAGTCTGCTGGCGCTGTTTCCCTCGGTGCTGCCTTACTCATGCTGCCTCTCACTGTGTCTCCAAACCCCTGACCTCAGCCTCACCCCTCCACGCCGATGCACCAACTGGCCACCTGCCCAGTCTCCCTTCTTTGGCTTTATTTCCTGTGCTCTCCCATCTCTTCCCTCTGGCAGAGCTCTGCCCAGACTGATAATTCGGTAATAAAGCTTCAGTTTGGCACGCATAAGACAGTTACTCATGTTATCAGTTTTGAGAGGGAAACCCCTAAAGCACGAGTTCCCTTGCTTCTTGTTCACTATTATAAATGGATAATTTTGAGTCCTGAAGACTTTTCAATTCTTTTGAATGAGTGCCTGCTGTATACCTATTATACATCTGTTAGACACCTACCATGTATACAGCTCTGGGCTGGGTGATCTAGGACAGATGGTTCGGGATCTCAGCACTTAAACAGAACAGCAAGAGGAATTATTAACATAGAACCTATAGACCCCTGAGATTACATCAAAAACAGTCCTAGATTGTTAAGTTACCTATCTGCAAAAGCATTTTCATGTCACATTATATTACAGTACTGTTTCATTCCTAGTAAGTGCTATTATCGTGGTCACCATTTTATGATATCTAGAATAGGATCTCAGACAGGAAGGAAGAAAGCCCAACTGCCATTCTGATTCCAACAAGGCTGGTCTACATCAGTCCCAACTTGACTCTGAAGATGTCAACGCAGATCACATCCTCTCTGCTCATGCTCTCATCACCAGACATGGCGGGCGTCCACAGTTGCTGTCCTTTTATGTCACCTTGATCCTGCCAAGGAAGACTTAGAGCCACCCTAGCTGAAGTGGCATCCAACTCTTGTCTCTTGTCCATCCAGAGTCTGACATCGGACAGTGTGATTCACTGGCAAAAGAACCAAAATGGGTCCAAAGAAAAATCTGTAGTGCTCTCCTGAGTAGCAACAGCAATGACGTTGTTTAAAAATTCTAAATGACACAAGAATAATGGTGAAGCTTTTTAAGCACAAGTCATTCTGCCAGGGACTTGACACACCACAGTTTACTTAATCCTCTTAACAAACACATGTTTATTCAATTCTGCTTCATCTTCATATTTTCCAGACCAGAAAACTGAGTTCTAGAGAAATTAAGTAACTCACCCAAGGGAGGGGGTAAACCGAGATTCAAATTTATTTTCACCAGGCTCAGAGCACTGCAGCATGGAGCTATGGTACTTCGCCACCACTGTCCTTTTTCTTGGGAGGGGAGCGGTTTTGTGTTCCATTACTGGTGAGAAAAACATTTCTTGATACTGAAGGGCACATGGAACCGCAGATGGGGCTAACGTGGATGCTTGAGGCTGCTGTGCAGTGAGACCAGCCCTCTGCTCTCTTCAGCCAATGGTGGAGGCATCAACTCCATACCTGCATCTACACTGGGTCTTCCATCTGCTTTGATGACCAGCCTCCCAGCCACGGCTCTGTCAGCCTCCTTCCCTTTCCCAAGAGTGACTGTATTGATGCACTATTACCTCTAAGGGAATCTTTCATGAAAGTGATGTTTTACTTGAAAAATCTATGCTATTAATAAAACTTGGATTGGTCCCCAATACAAAAGCCTTATCTGGAAGATGTGGAAGGTTCTATGGAAGTAAAATTAACTAGATGCTTTTCTTCCATACTCTTATTCCTGCCCTATGTCCCCAACTACATCAACCAGCAGTAAAAACTTTCTGTATGTCCTGCCCTCAATGGGGAAGGATGATTTAACCTAAAACAAAAACTCAGTTGGTTTTCAGAATGTTCTAATGACAGCCGTCTCAGATGCCTGAACAAAATAATCAAGAACTGAGCCTTGAGCCAAACAAAGCGCAGGTATTAAATAAAAGATGAAGAAGACTAAGAGAGGGGTAAGATATGTCACCTGGGCTGAGAGGAGGGCTTGTGCAAGAGGGACACAAACAAGCTCACTGCCACACTACAGTTAAGCTTCCTTCGGGTCGATCTCAGAAGAAAGGGTCACATTCTTTGTCTAAGCCAGTTGCTGAAAGAAATGGGGGTTCATAGAAGACCCAAATGATTTGGAGAGCTCCCAGAGCAGAGAAAACTTGTGTCTTCTCTTCCAGTGTTCCCTGGAGAAACTGGCAGCCTTGAAGAGAGGCTCTTCCCAGCAAAGCAGGAGAGTGATCATTAGCAATGACAGAGGGAGGAGTTTTGCTGGGCGGGTTTGAGAGTAGGGCCCTGTGTAGTCCAGTGACAAGGACACTGAGGCTTTCAAAGTCATCAAGGGAAGAGCAGAAGTGCTTCATGAGGGTAACTGACCCAAAAGGACTCAGGATCAGAACAAGGAGGTCACACTGAGCATGACCTATCAATGGGAGGCCAGATAGAACCACAGAAGCAAATGTCAACACATGATGACAAGGACCTTGTTAAGGTATTCCACCCAAGGTCAGAGGGTGGTCATGGAGCAGATGCCCTGTGTTCTTCTGAAGCCTAACCCCTGAGTGGAAGCAAAGGAAAAAGGAGAAAGGCAAGCATCCAGAATTGTGCATTTATCCCAAAAAGCCACAGTTTTGAACTAGACTTGGCTGAACCTACTTGGTTTGGGGAGAGTAAGTTTTCTGACATCCCTGGAATTAGTGACATGAGAGTTAAGACACTCTTTCCTATAGAAATACAGCAAACTAACATAGTTTACAAACCTGAGTTTTGAGAACTGCCGTGACTATAAAAATTCCTTCTCTATCATTTGCTCATGGCATTGCCAGCAGGGGAAGAGACACACGAACAAGCTCATTGCAACACCGCAGTTAGCTTCTTGGGTCTTGGAGCGCTGCAAGAAAGTAGAAGGAACCACTCCACCAGACGGCACCACTCCCAAAACATTGATTTTCCTCTAGTCTTTGGAAGCAGGTCATGGAATTGGCTGCTATTTCCCTTCAACTTGCAACAGGATGTAACCACTGATGTCTTTCAACACAGCCAACTCTTGGCTTTCATCCGTTTTCACTCACTCTGTCAGAGAAGAACTCCTATTTCACAAGTCCCTTTGGGAAACTTCACTGGCCATCCACATCTTCAAAATGATCAATAGTTTCATTGCCAAGCAAAATTTCGCTTAGGAAGAAAAAATGGTACTCTGGGCACAAAAAGAACGACTTTATTGCTTAGAAACACGTCTGAGTTAAAAGGGACCATTTTTCTCCCTCTCTCTGCATCCCCACCTAGGCCCATAAAATAGTCACTTTTGCCCCTCCTTCCACATTTATCCTGTTCTCCTCGATGGGAAAAGAAATGTCTATATGCACCAGTCCACTTTTCTCTACTGAGCAGAGGATAAAATGTCCCCACCCAGTCTCATTTTTGCATTTCGTTCTCTCTGGCATAGACCTATCCCAAACAAACGTTTTGCAAAGCTCCTACAGGGGGACATCTCAATTCCAGATGGTTAAGAGGGGGATGTAGAAAGTCTGTTCAGACTACAAATGCAAGCACACTTTTTACATCAGCGTGCTTGAGTGTTAGACCCAATCAGAGAACTTCCTGTATCCTCACCTGGAACTGACATTTCCATATGTTTTATCAAAAAACAAGAGCAGATCTGAAGACCTTCTCCAGGGAGGCTTCCTGGCTTCCAGAGGACAAGTCTTGAAACACCTGATGAACTTCTGCCAGACAGTCCCATTTGCTACAGACTAAAGAACAGCCCTTCTCAGAATAATCCAAGGGAGACACTCTCAGGGGACATTCTTGGCAAGTGAATGAGGCAACACAGAACTTAAATACAACACTCATGATTAGGGACACCACCTCAAAGCCCCAACCTTTTGATTATGTTCACTGTTCTGGAACAGCTAAGGGATGAGAACTACCCAGTTTCCCAGTCCAGAAGAAATGCTTCTGTAGACCATTGTCCACCATGACAGAACCTTTTCAGCTTCTCTGCAAACAAATCTGTAGACACCTGGCAATAGGGCAAAATGCCTGTGATGTCTGGTATTATACAGTCAGCCTTACACGCGAACTGAAGTCAGGGTCCTTGCTTCCCGATACAGCATCGAGAATGCAGGGAACTGGCCAAAGCTGACCTTATTAACTTTAGGACAAAGGGGATTACACAAAATAAATTAAACTCAAAGAGTCTTCGGAAATTCTTGGGCTCCTTGCACATCTGACCGTGCCTGGCAAGGGAACCCTAGGAACAACGGTGCAATTTGTTACTTACGTTTGTGACTCACCGTCTGGAGGACTGGTTGCCAAAAAAACAACATTGAAATCGATTAGACAGCAAAAACGATGTTGTCCTACGAGCACAGCTCCAAGATTCTTTTTCTCATTTAGTCAGATAACAGCCAGCTTCTTGCTGAAATTCACATTCCAGCAGAATTTCAATTTACATTTTTTACTCATTTGCAAAATTTGGATTTATTGCCTTTTTTTTAAGGAAATGGTCACTAATATTTTGCAGGGGGGAACTGAAAGAGAGAGAATTCTTTATAAAATTGTTTTTACAGTCTGCCCATACTAAGGGAACCGAATTCCCAGCAATTAAATAAATCACAACAAATTCTTGTTTGTATTCCCATGTGTATTAGGACTAATAGCTTTCATCTGATGGTCAGAAATGAAAAAGAAGAATTAAAAATAATTATACAAAAAGAGTGAGGCAGAGTACGGGAGAGAATATGTTAAGGAATCAGGCTTCTTTTGGATACTTAATAATAGCATGATTTAGGGAAACCAGATATATGTCTGAGTTTTTTTAGTAAGAATGTGACTCATAATGCTTATCAAACAGAGGAGTTTAAAGATTTCATGATATCAGGTATATTCCTGGTACACAGTGGCATTCAATAAATGCAGCACCCTGTCTGCTATCTAATTCTGGGTTTAACTCAGATACACAAAGTTTCCTCTACCATCACGTCACACATTTTGCATACATATATCCCAGCAGCCCTCTCCTGCTATGCATAGCTTCTGGAAAATTCTCTAACGTTCTGACCTACAAAATAGGTACTTGCAACATGGAATCATCATGAGGATTCAGTGAGGGTGTGGAATTAAAGTCCTTGGAATAATTCATTCTAGATAATAAGCACTCAATACCTATTAATTGGATATGATACCTCTCCTGCTCATAACTATTACATGCTAGCCTCTTCCCTCAACCTGATGTCTCCTTTCTCCATGTTGTCATAGATACTGTTTTATTCTTCTCTGTTTTTCTAAATCCTGCTCATCCTCAAGCTTAGGTCCCAATTCAAAGTTGCCAGCCCTGGACTACCATGGGGCTCTCTACAAGCCTCTTCTAGTGATCACATTATGATTCCTTGATCATCCGTCTGACTCTCCAGCTAGCCCAAGTGCTTGAGGGCAAGGAGCCAGGACCCAGCAAAGAGCCTGGCTCATTGCAACTGCTCAGTGTATATTTGTGCAAGTAAGAGAAAGAATAAATGCATGGCTTCTGTCTCCTTCCAAACAAACCATAGCCATTCTTTGATTTCTGTGTGAACTGTTACTATTTTAGTTTTAGTGGGGAAAAGTGATATAAACAAGTTAAAGCAAAAGGGAACATAACTCAGTTAAGAAGTCCAGAGGACTGGCTTCTGGCACAGCTAGATGCGCATGCCATATCTTCTTCCTGCCTCTGCTTTCCTCTGCACTGCTTTCACTTCAGTGCGTACAAGCCATACTCCTCCTTGATGGCAACATGCCCGTTGATGACCTCAGACGTGCACCCATCCAGCCCACCAGCCCCAAAGCAGAGTTTCTCCTTCCCAGTAGTTCCATAAATTTCCCCAAAATGCAACTCTTGGTCTTGCAACTCTCCCTCTGGAGAAAGGGAAGAGGAGCCTCACATGCTCTAAAAAACAAATAGCTTTCCAATGGAGTTTTCCAGAAGTTTCCAGAAGAAGGGGAAATGGACACTAAACAGGCAAAAACACATATGTCTATTACAGGTTCCCCACCTGATTTTCTAGTCCTCTGAAACTTTATCTAGGAACTTGGGCTTGCATCATTATCTATCATCTTTCTTCCAATGCAGCTTGTGGGTGGTCTCTTCCATACAGTGTTTGACACTTTGAGGGGACCCTCTAACCACCTTCAGTCCTCCTGTGAACTCTTTTGTCATGTGAGCCTTTGCCCAGGCTTGGCGTCCCCTGTCATAAATGCACAGCTTCCTGCTTATGGTCAATGCTGGGGTCTTAGGGGCCAAAACCTTTCTGCTCTGGTACAAGGAAGGAATAAACCAAGGAGTGAGGCAGTGGGGATTTGCATTGTCGCCTTCCCCACTGATTTCTGCTGTTGGGGGTCAAGGCTTAAGTGAACGGAAACAACTGGCTTCCTGATGTCACATCCCAGAATTGCGCAGACTTCCCTACCTGCTTATAAGCAGTGCTGACCTACCACAGGCTCCCCTATGGTGCTGCCCCAGGAAAGCCTGCCACACAGAGGAAGAGAGAAGATGTAGGCAGATGGAATGAAGAGAAAAACAGGAAGGGGCTGAGTCAGGATGCCCAGTTCCTTCCCCACAATAACCAATCAGGTAAGTCTCTGCCATCCTGGAGGAGAAGTGTTGGAGGTAGGAGAGAGAGGAGGGTTAGGATGTTACACCAGCGGGGGGGCCTTCCCGTGGAGTGGGAGTTAAGTGTCCCCCCAGCCGCCAGCCTGCTCTGGCTCATTCGTGCATTCCGGTGCTCTCATTCCAAATATGAAATCTTCCCCCTTCTATGCTCTCCTTGCAACTGGTCAGAAGTAACTAACAGGGATGTTGTCACTCTTGGAAATGAGTGACCCATACATTTTGCACATCCCCAGGAAGATGCCAACTCACATTCTGCAAATAGCTGGATGGGGTAGAGAGAGAAGGAAGGGAAGGGGGCAAGTAGCTAACCCATAAAACCAACCTGATGGCAGTTCCTTTTGTCTTCAAGAAAACAAAGTGTGCAAACTGCCAAAGGTTTTTGCTGACTCTTGGCTTCTCTGCTTTTACATCTAGTGCTATTGTTTGCCCTTGGGATTTATGGTAATTCTTCCTCCCTAAAAGATATCTCCGTAAGAACGCCCATAAATTTAGGGAGCATTGTTTCGATTTTCCTCACTAATTATTTTCCCTCTCAGTTACCCATCAGCAATTTTTAAAGTCAGAAGATGTTTCTTAGATAAAATGGAGTATAAGACACAGGAAGCTGAGACTCTGTAGACACCTAATTAAGGGTCATCAGGCAATAGCATTGACAGGGAACCTACTATGCACAGAAGACCATTCTGGGTGCCATGGGAGACCTAGAGGAAATAGAAGAGTATTGCCTGACCTTGAAGAGATGGCCATTCCCAAGGCTACTTCCCTTGAATATAAAATGACCCTAACAAAGCAAGCACATTTTAATAGAGTAATTTTGTTAAGGAGATTTCCCTCTACATTAAGCAGGGTTCTCTTGATGAGTACACAAGGGAGGCATTTCTTTCTGGTTCATGTAAAGGAAAAATCTAGGCTTCAACGGACTGATTATTTTGTTTTCAACCCATGGACTATGGAAATCATGCAAGCGAATCACGTTTTCCCTTTTTGCTTTGGCTGCCAGGGAGCTCAAAACAGATATTCAATCCACTTACAATAATTTTATAAGACCTTGTAGCAGCCATTTTACATCCCAATCTTGGTTTTATTTTACAATCCTCATTGTCCCTTTGCCCTGATTTCGTCACCTAGTTATATAGCCTGCTCACTGTGTTTCAGACTCACAAGTTTCTACTGGTCTACAATTTCAGAAAGAAGTCCCAACTACCCTCCTCTGCTTCTCTGCTCAGGATTTCAGAAGATGTTCATGATTATGTACAGCTTTAGCTGACCACGTGGGAAAATGGTCCAGAGGTGCCCGAGAGAAGAGAGTTTAGGAGGACAGGTCATAAAGAGCCCTGGATAGTTAGCATGACAAGACACAGGAGGTGTCACAACAAGGACATGCCTGGGTTGAGGCAGGGGGATAAGAAAAGGGTGGGGGCACTTACATCTGCCAAGGAAAGTGGACTCATAGGAAGCAGGATGTAAATATCATCAATGCAGGCACATGGCTGGCACTCAGCAAAAACACGTTCATGAAATATTTGTAAAAACAAAACACGTTCAGTGAATAAACGCCTACATAGGGATGGCTAATCAGTAATGTGATTCTCTGCCGGATCCTCTCTAGGGTCCTGTTGTCCTTGGTGAAGGGCCTGGAGAAGGCAGAGGAAATTTGTTGACCTCTGATGCTCACGGTTCTCTTATTGGGACCCCCCAGCATATTGTGGGACAGACCAACAGCACATTTCTTAAGCTCCTGCAGCACGTGGCAGGTTCACACACGGCTCCAGATCCGGAAACCTCGAACTCATATCCCGGCTCCACGACCTGGCATCTGTGTGACCACAGGCAAGTGACATAAACAAATTTAGCCTCAAGTCTTCATCTGTACCTGGGGGGTAATAACAGTAGCAACTGGATGGGACTGTCATGATGACTGATTGAGCTAAGACGTGCACCTGGCATGTAACATGGACTGTATCTGTCAGCCACTGTTATTCCTGCCTCGAGACCCAGGCAGTACGGCCCACACCTGTGTGACGTGCAGCTGATGCGGCCCTCTGGAGCGGACACAGGGTAAGAGAGGACAGACAGTGGGAAGTGGGGGCAGGGTGAGATGAGAGCAGGCTGTGGAGGAAGGGCGGGCGCCTGGCAGTCAGAATAGGCCACATATGGGGAGGGGGTCAGGAAGGACAGGTGCACACCAGCAGAACCTGTATCTGGACGTTGTACCCTGAGTCTCCATAGGCTGGGATTCAACCATGAACCTGGGGTCTCTGCACCAGAACGGAAAAGGCAAATCGGAGGCCCAGACCTGGAAGGTCTAGCACAGTAGGAAGAATTTTTGATTCTTGGTTCTTTTCCAACCTTCTGGGGCGGGGGGAGAATCCCTGTTCCTCCCACATTCTTAAAACTCTCACTGCTTTCTATTGCCCATGGAATCATGGGAAACTTTTTCCTTTAACCTTTGAGGCCCTTTGTCATCCAGGCTGTGCTACCTTCAGCTGACACCCTATTCCCTCTCATGTCCCGTGGTCTAGCCCCACCGTCCTACTTCAGGGTTTTACCACGTTGTGGCCCATTGCACAGGCTGTTCCCCCTGCTGAGAGTTCTCTGCTTTCCAGTCTTTCTGTGCCCCACGCCTCCAGGTCATTCAGACCTCAGCTCCAGTGTAACATCTCCCCTTACCAACTATGCCAGAGAGGCACCCCCCACAAGGCACCCCCTTCACGGTACAAACAACTCCCAGGAATGCTGGGGCCCCACCCATCACAAGTGGGAAGGAGAGCCTACGGAAGCAGGGACCAGGGACGGCCTGCCTTGCTCATGATGGCTCCTCCAGTGCCTAGAACAACGCCTAACACATAGTTGATGCACAGCAAGCCTTTTGTTGAGTAAGCAACTTAATCAATTGAGCAGGAGATACCCCAGGGCCTGGAGTGGTTCTGACCCACAGGGGAGAGTGAGGGAGGCAGAACAGAGACCAGAAACCAGATAAGAAGCGAGAAGGAAAGTTCAACTGGATGTTGCCAAGTCACTGGCTGGGGATGGAAATCTGTGTGTGAGCCATGTGTATGATATATAGGCACAGCCACTTGAACAGAGCAAGACCAAATGACAGAGGGTCCACTGGACCTAATCATCCTGTCAACAAAGTGCTAGTGACCCCTACATGAGCAAGCATTAAGGAATAGGGGCAGAGATATGAGTAAAATGTGGTCTCTGCCTTAAGGAAACTCCTGGGTTAGGGGGAACACAAGCAGGGCTGTAGTCCTCTGTGCTAAGCATTACGATATGGCTAACATTCAGAAGACAGTGGGGCACACAAGCAGGAGTTGTCATCTCAACTATACTCAGAGCCAGGAGGGCTTCACAGAGAAGGGGGCACTTGAGCTTGGTCTTGATGGCTGAGAAGGAGTTTCTAGGAAATGTGTTAGAGCTGGCAGGGTAGAGTCCTAAGACCCTGTGAAGTCCACGAAACCCATCCCTCTGCTTCCCCAGCTCAACCTTCTCGCCACCAGTTCTGCCAATTGTCTCCCTCTCTCCTTGATATCGCCTTTCAAATCATGTCTTTCATCTGAAACACCTTTGAAGCTCACCAGGCTAGCTCTCTTCCACCGTTCAAAGTAACTCCTGAAAATGCTACGTCTCGGCAGTGAGCAGGCACTCTGATCTGTCGCTGGTGGGAGGTTACATTGGTGCACCTTTAGGATAGTAATTTAGAAAACTGCTCCAGAAGTCTTTTTTAAATGACCCTACCTTTATTATTCTTAAAAAAAAAAATCCTGCTTTTGGAAATCTACCCCAAGGAAGAGATCCTAAACTTGGAAGGAAAAAATAAAAAGCCTTATGTGTAGGTGTTCACTATGTATACTAGTAATGTCAAGAACAACATAAATTTTTCAGTTATAAGGAGTTAAATATATTCAATTTTTCACGTGGTCGAGTCTTATGTAGCCATTACAAAGGGCATTTTCTTAGAATAGGAAAGAGCTCTGGGTATTACTGGGGAATAATCAGTGAAATAAGATTTCAAGATTGGGGGGTACCTGGGTGGCTCAGCGAGTTAGGCGTCTGTGGTCATCTCAGGTTATGATTCCGGGGTCCTGGGATCAAACTCCGCATTGGGCTCCCTGCCCAGTGGGGAACCTACTTCTCGCTCTTCCTCTGTCTGCTGTTCCCCCGGCTTGTGCTGTCTGTCTGTCTCCCTGTCAAATAAATAAATAAAATCTTTTTTATAAAATATTTCAAAATTTATGGGGAATAGGAGCATAACTATGCAAGGATTTCTATGCCGTGGCATCTTGCGGCAGTGCTGAGAGGGCTCGAGGAGGGCCACGTGCTGCATGGCGGCAGCGGGCAGGTGCTCAGCGGGGATGTTCCGGGTGCGCTCCCAAGCAGTGGTTCAACATGCTGTTAAACCCAGCCAAAAGCAGCTCATGCATTAAATGGGTACCAAGGGCTCACACCACTGGTACAGCTTGTCTACCCTTAGTCCCACACTCACCCCACTCGGAGAGTTCCCCCCAAGGCGCGGAAGAAGACAGAGACAGCGAGTCAGAGAGAAAAGGTAGCTAGACAAGGCGTTGCGGATGATGGAAATCTCTGATGGGAGCCCATGAAGGACACCCCGCAGAGAAGCTGCAGCATCCGCAGAAAACGCCGGGCGATTTGGCTCCCGGTTTCTAAGCCAGGCATCTTTCATGTGCACAACGTATTGTGTTTGGAGAGAAGTATGTGAACCTGGAAGACAATATACCAAGGGAAACAAGCCAAACACAGAACAGAGTTCATGATCCCACTTAGAAGGGACAGCTAAGAGTCCAAGTCACAGAAGCAGAGAGTGGAAGAAGGGTTGCCAAGAACTGGGGGAAAGGAGGAATCGGAGGGTACAAAGTCTCAGGTCACAAGATAAACAGCTCCTAGAGATCTGTTGCACAGCATGGTGTGTATAGGTAACCAAACTGTAGATCTCAAGTTAAGTTTTCTTATAACCAAACATACATATATAGAGAGAAACTCTTAAGAAGAACCTGGGGGCGCCTGGGTGGCTCAGTTGGTTAAGCGACTGCCTTCGGCTCAGGTCATGATCCTGGAGACCCGGGATCGAGCCCCGCATCGGTCTCCCTGCTCAGCAGGAAGCCTGCTTCTCCCTCTCTCACTCCCCCTGCTGTGTTCCCTCTCTAGCTGTATTTCTCTCTGTCAAATAAATAAATAATTTAAAAAAAAAAAAAGGGAAGAAGAACCTGGAGAAAATTGCCTAAGCCCAGCTAAAACATCTCACATAAGTTAGAAGTTCTGAGAACTTTTTAAAAAAACATTTTATTTATTTGACACACACAGAGAGAGAGCATAAGCAGGTAGAGGGAGAGGGAGAAGCAGACTGAGCAGGGATCCTGATGCAGTGATTTGGGGCTCAGTGCTTGATCCCATGATCTGAGCTGAAGGCAGATGCTTAATGGACTCAGCTGCCCAGGCACCCCAGTCTGAGAACTTTAGGCAGAGCTCCAACACTGAGCTACACAGAACTCCAGGAGACGGGCAGCACAGGACCGAAGCACAGGATGCCAACCACCCCAGAACCCGGCCAGCCTCCAACCTTCCCGGTCAAGAGGAAACAAACTAGTGTTTGTTTATGTTGTGTTTTGAATTAAATCATGTTATTATTTTTACCTTGAGAACGGAAAGTAAAGCCTTTCAAGTTCTGGATAGATGATGATAGATAGATAGATGATAGATAGATAGATAGAAAGAAGATAGATGGGGAGATAGATGGATAGATGGATAGATAGATAAAGAGAGAGATTACGGTGATAGGTAGTCTGAATTATTAGAGTCAAGATAACATTCCATAAAGTGACAAAAACAATCAGAACATAAGGTGTCCCCTTACAGAGTGTGGTTTGAAAAATGCTTATTCATACTGGGTAGGATATATTAAAACACCTAGAAAAGCAAGAAGAAAAAGGTAGCTAGAAAAATGGATGAGGATGTTAATAGTGATTGACTTTGGGTGATGAAGCTGGGCAATTTGTTTTAATTTTTTTTCCATTTTTCTGAATTATACCAATTTTCCTTAATTCTCATGTATTGCTTTCATATTCTTAAAAGAAAACCTGCCCTTGGCACAAATTCTGTCACAAGTGAATTGGCAGGGTTGAGACGGGGCGGGAGGGGGGCAGTATGGTGCAGTCCCATCACCAACACATGGAGTCGATGATAGACAGTTTTCATCACCATCACCGTCCTCTGGCTGTGCCCTGGCTGCCTGCACATCATCGCTGACACTTCATGTCATTGTGGCACTTGTTCTACTCGGATGTGAGTACAGTGTTCCTCCAGGGCCATTAGCTCAGATGCCTCCATCTCAAAACTTGGCTTCTACTACACACACACACCTAAAGATGGTGTCTCTCCACCTGTCTTTGAGTCCAGACCGGCCTTGTGAGTTGCTTTGCCCAGTAGAATGTGACAGAAGTGATAAGGCATAAGCCTAGGCCTTAAAAGCCCCTCATCTATAAGACAAGGATAATCAAACCTGCCTGAAGTTCATTTTAAGGATTAAAGCAAATGTCACTTGTCACTTGTAAAGTACCTATTACAAAGCATGTACTCAATACATTGTAGTTTCCTCTCTTTTTCTTTCCTTCTTGAACAGAAATAAATGGCCAGCCTGTATTTATTTAGATTCAGGACAAAATCCAAACAACTAACCTCAAAGAGAATGTAGGGAAGAGGAAAGATTCACAAGGTGTCTGTTTCCTAGAACCATGGTTTTCATTGTGGGAATAGAAACAAATTGATATTTGGGGGGGAGAATAATTTAATTATTTTTTAAATTATTTTTTAAAAATAATCTAATTCTTCCCATTTTAGAGGTAGAGGAAAACTGATGCCCAGAAAAATTAAATGACTTTAACAAAGTCATACAGAGAGTTAAAGATTGTGTACTAGAGGGGCGCCTGGGTGGCTCAGTCATTAAGCATCTGCCTTCAGCTCAGGCCATGATCCCGGAGTCCCAGGATTGAGCCCCACATCAGGCTCCCTGCTCTGTGGGAACCTTGCTCTCCCTCTTTCACTCCCCCTGCTTGTGTTCCTTCTCCAATTGTGCTTCTGTCTGTCAAATAAATAAATAAAATATTTTTTAAAAAGATTGTGTACTAGAACCCAGTGTATTAAACAGCTACTGCTGTGTAACAAACATCCACAAGTCCCATCAGCTTAAAACACCCATCATGGGGACACCTGGGTGGCTCAGTTGGTTAAGCGACTGCCTTCGGCTCAGGTCATGATCCCAGAGACCCAGGATCGAGTCCCACATCGGGCTCCCTGCTCGGCGGGAAGCCTGCCTCTCCCTCTCTCACTCCCCCTGCTTGTGTTCCGTCTCTGGCTGTGTTTCTCTCTGTCAAATAAACAAAATCTTTAAAAAAAATTAAAAAAAAATACCCATCATGTACTCCCATGCACAGACCTGTAAGTTAGCTAGGGTATGCTGGTCGAGAAGGCCGCTGCGAGAGAACGCCATGGTACAAATACATTTCAAATTTTCTCATCATTAGTTTCTGAGAAAGCTTCCTGATTCTTAAATCACTGAACAGACCAATCAGATGAGCCCATGGGCACATTTCCGTAGGCCCTGCTCTTCACCCCAAGACACATCCCTAAGGATCCCATTGGTCCTTTTGCAACTAAGAGTGGGTCCCTGGGAACATTTGCCACAGTCAGATTATGAAGGCCGGTAGAACAGCAGCCCACCTCCTGACGTGAGGTCACGTAACAGGGGTCTCTGGGTCATATGGAAGCTGGGTGGTCTCAGGGAGACGGGAGAGAGAGAAGAGTCACAATCTTAATTCCTACCAGCAAGCACCTTCCTCCCATCAGTCCTCTGGCTATAAAGATCTGAAATAGGAGTATAATTTTCATCCCATGTATCTACCCAAGTCAGGCATTTCTAATCTGAGATAAGTTGGCAAAGACTCCTAGCTAAGCGTCTGGGCTTTTTAGCATCCCAGAGCCTGGTGTGAGGATCTTCACTGAATTCTCTGGCTGAAGAGTAATAGAACTGTACCGATAATGATGATAAAACTACCATATACAGTGTTGAGCCTGTACTCTATGCCAGGCATCATTATAAGCATCTTACTCGTATAAAGACATTGAATCTTCTTAACTGTCCTATGATAGAAGTACTGTTATCCCATTTTACAGAAGAAGAAACTGAGACACACAGAGAGGAAGTAACGTGCCTAAGGTTAGAGAGGAAGGAATCCATCCATCTCAAAAAATAATTCTGACAGAGTCAATGACCCAGCCTTCAGAAAAATTCAGAAAGCACCCCAAGTCGCTTTTCTGAATCCCAAAGAGAGTTATTAAAACTCTACTCTATGGTCAAAAGATCTTACTGAGTCTTCACAAGAGCCCTATGAGATATATCTTATTCTCATTTTCACTAGAGGACAATAAGGCTCAGAGATTTGAATTAGTTCACTACACTGGCTAGACCATGGAAAAAGAGGGATAGGAACTCACATCTGTCCGGCTCCACTGGAAAGCAGAGCCTCTGATTCAGGAATGAGGCTCTTGAATCCTTACTCCCCTTGCCGCCCAGGCCGTCGCTCCTCATCAAAACCCCACAGTCATCACAGCCTCCCCAGAGCCAAGTCCGGAGCCCCCAGAAGGCAGGTCCTATGTTCTCATTCTGTTTTCCCCACAGAGCATTGTGCCTGTTTCTCCAGGAGTATGGAGAAGGCTGTGACCGGGACAAGTCCCCCTTTCTCTTGGCACCCCCCTCTATTCCCCCAAGAACCCAGATTCAGCTTGCCTTTTAATGCCTAAGTAAGGCCCTTCTCCTAAAACCCCAGGGCTCTAGAGATGTCAGGAGCATCACAAAGCTGAGAGAGGAAATACTCCAGTCTCATTTCACCGAGAGGGCAACTGTAAAGCTCTGTGAGAATGCCAGCCCTCTGATGGCTGACCCTCCACCCTCACTTTTGTTTGGTTGGGTTCTGCTGCTAAGACTGTTGTTTATACCACACACATGAGGACTATATTGGTCTTATTTGTTCTCTGCTTGTCTGTTTTGTATCTCATCTGTCAGCACAACATCAAATACTCAGACATTCAAGCCAGAGGCGCCCTCAAGAATGCACTGGGCACAATGCCTTCATTTCCCTGCTGAGGAGCTGAGTGGAGAAAAAAGCAAAAACTTGGCCAAAAACCCTCACCTGCTCTAGCGGCACTGGAGGGAGCCACGGACCCCTGAGTTATAAGAGCAAACTCTTCCTACTCTACCAAGAAGTAGGTGGCAAATTTCTGTTGGACTCACTTCTATATTTGTCTGATAAAAGCCAGCTGGGTAGAGTGGAGACCATCGTCTGTGCCAAGTGAGCAGACCAGCTCTGAAACAGACAGCCCCAGCCAATGAACTCTCAATGGTAAGACAGGTTGGGCAGAGGAATATGGAGGCGCAGAGTGAATAAAATTAAAATAACAGCAGTAGCTCAAGTGGGTTGCGTTCTCAATAGTTGGCATGTACTAACCACTTTGATCCTCACAACAGTCTGTTTTACAGATAAGAGAACTAAGGCACATGAGATAAAATACTTTGCCCAACGTCACATAGCCAATAGGTCGAAGAGCCAGGATTCAAGCCCAGACTCTGGCTCCAGAGGGTATGCCCATGACCATCGTACCACGCAGCCTTAGGTGATGCCTCTCTTCTGGAGGGTCGACTCCTTGACGACTGGGGCAATGCCTCATTCACTTGTCTTAGTCCATCCAGGGGGCCATAACAAATCTCAGACATTGGGTGCTTATCAGCAACAGAAATCACTTTCTCACAGTTCTGGAGGCTGGAAGTCCCAGATTAGGGGGCCAGAATGGTCACAGATTTGTGTCTTTATATGGCAGGGGTGGGCTCACTCCATGGAGCCTCCTTCATCAAGGTAATTGCATCCATGAGGCTCCGCCCCCATGACCCAAGCACCTCCAAAAGTCCCCAGCTCCTAATACCATCCCACCGGACATTAGGATTTCTACACATGAATTAAGGGAGGGAAGGACATGAGCGTTCGGACCCTAACACCATTCCATCCCCAGGGCCCAACAGGGCACTCACAACGGAAAACTTATTGACTTGATTTAAACTGAATTGAAGGCCTTTTAGCACACGGAGAGAGCTGGCTTATTTGGGGGCCCATTGGAAGTGGCTTACTCTCAAAGAGTGCCTTTACAAATGGCGGTCGCTCTACCAACACCATTGCGTTACTGGGATTGTTACTTACAACAACGTTGGAGGAGAATGTTGCCATTCCCACGCCTGGCACATGATGAGCTAGCTGTCAGCAGCGACAACTCTTGTTATTAACAGGGGGAGGGGAGGCAAGACACGAAAACAAATCCCAGCGGTGCTCGGAAGAGGTCAAGACAGAGTCCACACCTGCTCCCGCGGTGGGGAAAATGCGGTGCCTGCAGCCGGGCCCTAAGTCAAAAAAGCAGCTCTACATTCTCACCTGAGTCTCTGAGCCCATTCCTGCTCTGGGATGCAAGGACACCGGGATTCCCTGGGCCTGGCTCAGCCTCAGTGACCTTGGACAAGTCATTCTGCCTCCCTGGGCCACAGCTTCCTCATCTATAAAATAAGGAGCTCAAATTAAATGATCTCCAGGCCTCCTTCCAGCTTTAAATAATAATCACACTAAATGACTGGAAACCAAATGTCTTTCAGGCCATCTGGCTGGTTGGTGGGGAAACCGGAGCAGGGCTTTATGCGTCGGGGGTTGGGAACAGGCTCTAAATTGCAATGAGAGCTTTGGGGAGGTTTTGCTTATTGTGCCAGTAACTCATGGTTCCGTGGTGTTCTACCACTCACAGCAGCATCCTGAATAGAGTTTCATCTCTTCTATGCAGTGCCCCCCGACCCCCCACCCCGCCACATGTGCAGCCATGCTCTGTACGAGACGAAGCACCTTCCAAGAGAGGATCAGGACATTGTCCAGTCAGACAGGCCCTGACCACTGGTTTACGGAAGGAGGAGCCTAGAAGTGGGCAGTTGCAGGTGGGTCAGTTTCAGCTGGGCTGGGGGCATCCCTGCGATCCCCAGACACTCTCTCCAACTGTCCTAAAATGGCCTAGACACCCCATATGGAGTCAGGAAGTGGAGAGGGGAGATGAGTACTCTCCCCCAGGAGAGCCAGGCCTTCCCAGAAGCCCTCTTTCACCCTTGTCCCTCATGTTTCACTTCTAATGTCATGTCACCTGGCCAGTCCTGATGCAAGGGCATCTGCAAAAGTCCTTTTTCCTTCCTATTCTGGTGCTGGGACTGCCATAGCAAATGACTATGGACCCAGCGGCTTACACAACAGTCCCGATGCCAGAAATCCAAGATCGGGGTGCCCGCGGGTTGGCTTCCTCCTGAGGGCTGTGCAGGAAGGATGCCCTATCCGTGGCTTCAGGTGGCTGTCCTCTCCTTCTCCCCCTGAAATTTTACACAACCTTCTCTCTATGCACCTATGTCCCGACTTCCCTCTTTACAAGGCATCAGGTCTCTTCCGGTAGGGACCTTCTTAACTGGATTATCTCCGTGAGACTCTATTCCAAACAAAATCACATTTCTTGAGTTAGGACTTCAAGACACGAATGTGAGGGGATACAGGTCAACCCCCAGCACTGCCTCTAGAGTGGAGGTGTCTGGGTTGACCAATAAGTAACGTCTGCCCCTGAGAGCTGAGGGATTTGCTCAAGGTGAGTGAGTGACAACACTGGGGTTCACATTCAGGTCTTGACTGGAATTTGGGGGGATCCCCCTCTAGAAATTTCCTGCCCCTCTTTTAGCCTTTGGTTAATAGGAGACAGTATCCATACGGTGGTGGAGAGAAGAGAACCAATGAGATTCAGATTCCCAGGGTGAAAAAATCTATGCTTGCTGTGTAACCATAAGCAAGCCACTTAAACCATCTGGCTTCCGTGAATGAGAAGACTCATTCAAGATCTAACAACGACGAGCCGAGTCCCCTTCTATCTCTGAGGCACTGTTCTATGTTGACAGTGACATTACAGAAATAAAAGTACCTACTGAATAGTGTTGTTATCTTGAGGATTTGATGAGACAGCCCAGGTAAGTAAAACCCTTGGTTCCTCAGTGTGTAGCACTAGCGAACAATCAGGAAATGGTATTATTACCATCAAAGTAATTGTTATTAGCCACTCTTCCTCTGTCCGTGCCTGGGAGCTCCGAGACTGTGCTTTATAGCCCAATCCCTGCACATGTCAGGACGATGGATGTAGGCCAGCCATGGGCAGTGTGGCTGGCGGGCACAGAAGCTCGCTGCCCAAGATGACCTCCCAGGTGAGCTGTGTGCTTGCCGGCCCAGAGGTCTGCAGAAGGAAGCCACTTTTCCCAAGATGCCCTGCAGAGAGCATGGCAAGGGCAGAACCAGGAGCCT
This sequence comes from Spilogale gracilis, assembly GCA_004023965.1. NCBI lineage: Eukaryota > Metazoa > Chordata > Mammalia > Carnivora > Mephitidae > Spilogale > Spilogale gracilis. Next base: position 105,625 of record PITA01003326.1, read on the forward strand.
CCAGCAAGGTCACAAGAAAGTGAACTGGAGCAGGAGGGAGCGTGAGCCCCTCTGGGAAGACAGTGATGGGGAAAACACGGTTTTCTTCGAAACACTAGGTTCAGAGTAGGATGTTTCAGTAGTTAGGTTTGAGGTCTGTATCAAAGTCGAAAAGGCGGGATCAAATGGCCATGACCTTGGATAGAGGGAAGAATCTAACATGAGCATCAAACTACTGAGTGTCAGGCGCTTTATGGACTGTGTCTCCTTGAGTCCCTGACAACCGAGAGAGGCAAAGGCTATAGCAGTTAAAGGGGAAGTTAGCAGAATGGTCATCTGAAACTCGGATGTGAACCCCAGCACAGCTGCTGACTTCTAAATCCTGTGCTATCTCTGGCAAATCACTTTACCTCTCTGAGCTGGTTTCCTTATTTTTATATATGAGTGCCCAACATCCATAATAAATGGGAAATGACCAAGAAATGGGCTCGGTAAAGAGCGGTCGCTGCTGATGTGGTTTCTTCTTATTCTCACTGCTGCTGCCATCCTATTTTTTTAATTACATTATTTTATTTTTTGTCAGTGTCTCGGGATTCATTGTTTATGTCCTACACCTAGTGCTCTATGCAATGCGTGCCCTCAGTACCCACCACCAGGCTTGCCCATCGCCCCACCCCCTCCCCTCTAAGACCCTCAGTTTGTTTCTTAGTTCAAAGTCTCTTATGTTTCATCTCCCTTCCCGATTTACTCGACTTCCTGTTTCCTTTCCTTCTCCTACTGTCTTCTATATTACCCCTTCCTTATGCACCACAAGTAAGTGAAACCATGTGATACTTGACTTTCTCTTCTTGGCTTATTTCACTCAGTATAATCTCTTCCAGTCCAGTCCATGTTGCTACAAAAGTTGGATATTCATCTTTTCTGATGGAGGCATAGTATTCCATTGTATATATGTACCACATCTTTTTTATCCATTCATCTGTTTGGCGATTGTGGCCATTGCTGCAATGAACATTGGGGTACATATGGCCCTTCTTTTCACTACATCTGTATCTTTGGGATAAATTCCCAGTAGTGCAATTGCAGTAGCTCTATTTTTAATTTTTAAAGGAATCTCCACACTGTTTTCCAAAGTGGCTGCACCAACGTGCATTCCCATCAGCAGTGTAAGAGGGTTCCCCTTTCTCCGCAGCCTCTCCAACACTTGTTTCCTGTCCTGTTAATTTTGGCCATTCTGACTGGTGTAAGGTGGTATCTCAATGTGGTTTTGATTTGAATTTCCCTGATGGCTAATGATGATGAACATTTTTTCATGTGTCTGTTAGCCCTTTGTATGTCTTCTATGAAGAAGCATCTGTTCATGTCTCCTGCCCACTTTTTGATGTGATGATCTTTATTTTGGTTGTTGAGTTTGAGGAATTCATCCCAACTATTAAGCAGCTTTTTGTGACAAAGAAAATTCTGGATGACCCTGACTCACTGTGCTGAAAGGCTTGGACGTTTGCATGTCACGATGCATCCTTCCTCTCTGAACAGATGGAACGGCCACATGGATACCAGGAGACCAAGTCACTTTGTTCCCTGAAATAATTTGTATAAGTTACAGCAAAAGATTTGGGAGGGAAAAAAAAGTAATAAAGGAAGCCCCGCCTCCTGGGAATGAAAGTGAAAATAAAGATCCTATTGTTGGCTGAACTTCCCCGCCTCCCACAGTCCCACCCAGAATGGGGAGAGGTGTCCAGTCTGCTCAGAGGGAGGAGGCTTCACCAGCAAAGGACTGATGATATTAGCTTTCTTAATATTATCTTGAGTAATAAACAAAGACTTTGTTTTAAATTTTAAAATAATTTTCTAATAAATGTTTATCTCTTGGTATTCTGAAACTTTTACGCAATGCCTTCTAAAAAGAATACATTCTGTGACAAGCAAAGAGAATTTTTGCCCCCAAACTCCCCTATAACATAATCTCCTCATTCTCTGTGTAAAGAAACTGAGGCACAGTCAGTGTAGGTGACCTGCCAATACATAACAGGCCTGCTCTTGAGGTCACAGCTGTCCATCCTCCGAGCACATGAGCACCTCACCCCCTCCTTCCTTTAGATAGAGAGTTTGTATATTCAGCAGCTTCAGGACCCAGGACTGGGGTTTCCACCTTGAAAGGCAAGTCTGGCCCAGAACATGAAAATAGTAATTGTTAACCTGCAAACACAAACCTCCCAAGTCTAGTCCCTATACTAAATTTTTAGATTTACTTAATCTATAACAATCCTTTGAGGTGGGTACTATTATCATCTCTAGTCTGTAGAGGAACCTGAAATCAAAGACGTCAAGTGACAAACCAAAGGTCATTCGATCTTACAACTAAGCGGTGGAGACAGGACTTGAACCCAGGCATGGTGGCATGGGGATCCAGCCTCCCAACCAGCACATACTGCAGGCTCTGACTTTAATGCACCTTCGAGGCACTGGGGGAGGCAGTACAGAGATTAGCAGCACCTGTCTCCCTGAGACATTTTGTCAGTGACTCACCCTGACCAACACAGCCGTCACTGATGAGTGCTTCTTCACTTTTAAAGAGCTCAGACCCCTAAGCAGGAGAAACCAGGAAAGGGAGTGAGCCAGGGAAGGAGGGCAGCCAAAATGCCCCTGAGCTGGCCACTGCGAAGGACAACAGACTTCCCCACCATCAAGGACCATCTTCCCATTGGCCATATCAAGTGCATCTTAGGATGGTCTACCCCTGGGACGGAGGGGCAAGGAGGGGAGACAACTTATTCCTCTACTCTTATGTCCACCCCAAGTAGGGGACATAAACAGCACCCCCAGTTATAAAGGGGTGATACTTCAGCTTCAACAGGGAAGCTCTAGGGCAGAAAGCAAGAGGCCCACAGCATTGGATGCAAGGGAGGTGCGGTCAGGTTGTGGCTACATGACCTTGACCACAGCCCATGGAGCAGTAGCAGCTGGCCCAATGCCAAGTGAAAATACAGGAGCCTTTGTTCAAATGTCATTAGAAATTCAAGGCAGCTACGGCAGAACATCAACCAAGCATGGAGCCCTCCTAAGCATGGGGTCCCTAAGCCCCCCGGATTTCATGTACCCATTCTATTTGTGCAGAAGATGAATGGATTATCCCACACAAATGGCCATGAAGTCTTTAGCAGAGTGAGTCAGGATTGTCTAGACTTTGCTGCCCAAGTACACAGATCTAGCTGGTAGATGTGCCAGGACAGAGGGCACAAAGACCCCTGAAGACGGGGAGACAGGTGACGGGGAGAACATTGGAAGTGGCGTCGGAGATGGGTCCAATGCAGCGTCTGGCAAGGCGACTGTCAGGAGATAAGCTCAGAAGAAGAAGGAGGGGCCAGCATGAACCAGAGCATGGAGGCAACAGTCTCTATCTTTGAGGTGACAGCACATCCTAACAGAAATGGTGGTCTGTGAGTTCAGTCACCTAGTTGTATGAGCTTATCTAAAAAATGGGAGCCCAGGCAGGAAAAGTGGAGGTGACCCAATTAGGAAGGGTCATGAGGGTTGTATTAGGCAGAGAGGGCTTCACGAGACGATGAGACACCATCTGGGGAGAGAAAAATAGTGAGAAGGAAAGCACGGTCTTTCATCTTTGGTCTATCCAAGTACCAGGTGAAATTTGGAGCCGTGGCTGGCAGTGGAAGTCTCTACCACAGAAGCTACCGAGGGAAGGCCCCGTGTGTGTGTGGCCAGCAAGGAGAGTGGCTTCCATCTGTGTTGGGAACCGGAACAGCTCTAAACATCTCTAAAGTCACACCATCGTTTCATACAGAGGTACTGTTTCCCCATTATCCAGAGAGGCAAGGATCTCTTACCCTCTCATCACTGTCTCTGCCTGCCACCCAGACTGGACCAGGCACAGCCATCTATTATGGCCCTGGGCAGTCTTGGGTTCTGTACCCTTCCGTGATGCATAGCCGGGGGACTTTATCCCCTTGGGGCTGGTCCACATTCACTCCCCTACTTCCAACCTGTATCCCCTCCCCAGACATGATATTCCACACTGCCCCCGGGAGGTCAATATCAGATTTTGAAGTTCCCTCCAGTATGACTTAGGGTCTCCACAGCCCACCCTATATGCTATACTCTCTTTAATAGACACGAAGCATGCTGGGACCGGACCTTAGAAGCCCCGCTCGGGACCCTGGCACTTCTGAAGCTCACCATGGTCTCGTGAACCAGCTGTCTCCAGCTCAATAAAATGATAGCCTTTAGCTTTGGAGTCAAGTCAACCAGTCCCAAAGGGAGGAGGTCACACAGTTATAATTCTGTTTCTGGGGGCACCTGGGTGGCTCAGTTGGTTAAGCAACTGCCTTCAGCTCAGGTCATGATCCCGGAGACCCAAGATTGAGCCCCATATTGGGCTCCCTGCTCGGCGGGAAGCCTGCTTCTCCCTCTCTCACTCCCCCTGCTTGTGTTCCCTCTCTGGCTGTGTTTCTCTCTGTCAAATAAATAAAATCTTAAATAATAATAATAATAATAATAATTCTGTTTCTGTATCATTCTATAGTTTAGACTGAGATTATATCCACCAGCCTCAGAATGCTGAGGCCCAGCCGGGACACTGGAATCCAGAGCAGGTGAGGGTCTTGTGATTCCCAAGCCACAGCATTCCCACCCTCCCTGGACCCCATCCCTAGTGATCTAGTCCAGCTCTGCCTGGATCTACACTCTGGTTTCCTGGCTCACCTGTGTTGTGTCCCAGAGCTGGAAATTAGGGATTCGGCGCACCTGGACCTTATACAAACCCTCACATCATTCCTAGTGTTTGTTGCTCTCCTCCGCCCTGGTCCCCGATCTGCCCCTCCCTGTGCCTCAGGCCGCTGACTGAGTTGGTCCCCACCTAACAGACCTCTCCCCAGGAACCCCTTCCCCGAAGCCCACGTGCTTCCTGTGAGGTCAGTCCCCTCCTGTTACTGCTCCTGTTACTGTCCTTGCTGCCTCTCCATTCAGCTGCTTCAGCAAGCCCCCCCACCAGAACTGGGTTTGCCATGGATGCAGCCCCTCGGACCCTATGCCTGGTCATCCCGGCTATCCCTTCCCGAGCCTGATCCTGTGGCCAGGCCGGTTTCTCAGCTCCCACACTGCATGGTCCAAGCTCCCTCTCCCACATGTGGGGCCTGTGCCATCAAGCCCCCAGCGAGCTGATTTCCAAGCTGCCCCAACACAAGCAAGCACCTCCTTGCCCAGAACGCCCTATTCATCGTGCCTGCACCAAGCACAGGAAGGACGTTTGGGGGGCTCACTCGTTCGAGCATCTAACTCTTGGTTTCAGCTCAGTTCGTGATCTCAGGGTCATGAGACCCAGCACTGCACTCCGTACTCAGTGGAGATTCTGCTTGAGATTCTCTCTCCTTCTCCCTCTGCCCCTCCCACCTCCGCACATCTCACTTTCTCTTTCTCAAATAAATAAATAAATCTTAAAACAAAACGAACAAATAAAGAAATCCAGACAAGAGAGAGTTAATGCAAGCAGGAACCCCCCACTGGCTCCACCAGCTTCCTCCATTTGGGCGTTATCCATTCATCCATTTCTTCAGAGTTAACGAATATTTCTTGGCCAAGCTCCATATGCCAGACATTGGAGCATTGTAGGGAACAAGAGGTAGAGGATCCATCTTCATCATGCTTAGCAACTAGTGGGAGGAGCAGGCTTCAAAAGGTTACCCCAGGCACCCCAGGGCCTTTGCACTGCTGTGGGAGCTGCGAAGGAAATGTATAGCCCTGGTTCACAGAACTTGCCCTCCACTTTTCTCAGCTGAACATGACAATGAGACCAAAGCTGATCTTTCTGATTCACAGATTCTTGGGCCTTACTTCTTTGTCCTTAACTTCAGGACAAGCCATAATTTTTGTGATTCAAATACAAATAAAAAGCAACCTACCGCCTTGTGAATTACTACCATCAGTTCTACTAATAGTTTTCAGCTCCTCAGAAACAAAGAAGAACACAGAAGAGAATTCTCTGCATAGATCAATGTCAAGTCTTGTTTCCTGATTGCAATTCACATTATACAGAGAAGCCAGGAAGCAGAAGTCGGGCGCCTTTGGGGTTTCCCAAGCTGGAGACCCCATGCATTTTCTTCATTCAAATAGAATAAGCCTCAGAGGCCTTTAATGCAAGATGGCTTTTAAGTGTTTCCCAGCTTCCTGAGGAGATAAAACCACCTTCTTCATCCGAATTATTCCACAGCATCACTACTGCTTAGCATGCGGATAGAGGGTGCTGGAATTTCTTCCCGGGCCTCACCCATGCCGACCCTCTTTTCTCCAGAAGTGATTTGCTTTTAGCCAAAAGTTAACTCCCACTTTCTGGGCCACTTTCTGGGCCTCTTCCCGTCCTGTCTTCCTGTGACCCGTCCCCCATGTCTCCAATGCTTGTGTCACTTGCAGGCACCGGCCCCCCCAAGCCCCCTCCAGGGGCCTCATGATATGAGAACCGAGACCGACAACAAAAGGCCTCCAGCCCTGTTTCCTGAGCAGGAGTCATATCTCCCTGAGCGGGTTTTGTGAGGGTTTAATGAGGGAGTCCACATTGGGCCCTTGGACAGTGCAGGCTTGGGCTTGTCTGGGCAGCAAATAAAGGTCAGCTGTTCTTTATAATAATAGTTGCTACACACATTTTGCAGGATTCGTGTGGAAACCAAATGCAGGAATAGTTCTGGACAAGATGCTTCGTACTCTGAGGGCTGAGAGAAGTCTCCCACTTTGAGGTCAGTGAGCGGGTGTCGGCAGGGACAAGGGAGCATGGACCGGAGGAACAGCTGTCCTCAGAGACGCCCCCCCCAGGACGACGACTGAGCCCATTTGTAATCACTACTGTTTCCCCAGAGCACAGTGTTGGGTCCAGCATAAAGCTGAGACCTAGTAGTTATTGTGGGAAGGAAGGAGGGAAGGGAGGGGGGGGAGAGAGGAGGGGGGACAGAGAGAGGGAGCGTAAGAGGAAGGGAGAGATGGAGGGAGGGAGGGAAAAAGAATGAGGGGGAGAGAGGGAGGGAGGGATGAGGGAGGAGGGAGGGAGGCAGGTGCTTACACAGAAATGCAGGAGTAAGGACGGAGTAGCTGAGGCCAGGAGAAGGTTCTAGGGCACTTAGTGCCACGTGTAGCTCCTCATGGGGACTGCGGGTGAGGGGTGACTGTAGGTGACAGGTGGCAGGAGGCAGACAGAGCCGGCAGGGAAGCTGGCACCGTGCTCGCGAGAGTCACATGCACAACAGGGTGGTCACAAGTTTTCCATGTGAGCGGTGTAAACTCGCCGCAGTTTTATCCTGTCCATACTTTATTTTAACAAGCCTCTATTCCTACTTGACAGTAAGAAAATTAAACTTAGGCCGATTCAGTCCACACAACCCCGTGTAGTCATTTTTCTGAAGTCACTTTTGTTTTAAGACTTAGTGTTAAGTCAGGCAGGTGTTCGACCTAATGTAGGTATTATTGTTTTTATTATTATCGTCATCAGTAATTAGGATGTGGGCTGTAGGTGAGCAGGATGCAGACTGACTTCTTTACCACTGGAGGCATAGCATCTAGAATATTCCCCGGTTCTCAGTGTTCAGCAAATACCTGTGGCATGGAGGACTGTCCCGTTCTAAGCCTCTAGCCCGATACACACACCGTCCCCACTGTGAGGGGGACCCCGTGCGGCGCGTTCCTGCAGAGGGCCATCAGCTACTGCCGCTGTTCTACACATTCGACGGTCCCTGGGTCCCCAGCAGGGTCTTTGGTGCAGTCTCCCCCCTTGGGGAGTCCCATCAACACAGCGCCCTTCCCTTCGCAGAGGTGCTGGTCTTCCTTCCGCCAGCAGGTGTCTTGGGGCCGTGAGCCAGCCCCGGCCCTACCTGACTGCATGCTCCTGCCAGGCCCTTACATGTGAGATCGGTCACCTCTTGCCACAACAAAGCAGTGTGACAAGGTAGCCCAAACTCGGGGGCTGACAGCAGTAAGCATTACCATGACGCACACGGGTCCGTGGGCCAGGGGGAAGGCTCTCCTTCATGCTTGGGGTGTGGGGTGGTCGGCAAGGTATTACCATTCCCTGTGTCTCGGGTCTTTCTGGACGAGCAGGGCACTTAGGGCACTGTTCCTGTCACAGTGGTGGCAGATGTGCAGAAAGAGTGTCTCTCGAGCTCCGGGCTCAGGACCGGGTCTCTGACTTCACTCCCACCCCACTGGCTAACACCAGACCCATGGGTCCCCACCCCGACCTGCTGGAGTAGAAGGTCACACTCCACCTCGCAGGGGAAGGACAGCGGTGTTCCTGGGCAGAGGGCACAGAGACAGAGGGATGGCCTGTCGGGAAGAATAATGCACCCCACCCAGCAGCCGGGCCCTCCACGTTGCTTTACGGCAGCTCAGGTGCGGTCTCTGCGGAGCCACCGGCTCTCACGTGGGCTCCAGCTGGGATGCGAGCAACAGACCAGGCTTCTGTCTCTGCTCTTCACGGGAGACACGTGATCTCCCAACCCTGTCCCTCCTGTCGGGAGGGCAGGATGACCTCTCTCAAACAGTGCCCCCCTCCACCTTCCAGATTGCTTTGTCTTTCCACGGAGGCTGGGACCGACCAGTCACACTCGCCCTCCACAGGGACCCCTCTGAGGTTAGTCTTGGGGAAGCTGGCACCTTTATTTTTAGTGATCTAGGTGGAAATAGAGAAAAAAGTCCAGCTCACTGTTCAGATTATTGCCACAGGGAAATCCTGGCTCTTCCATGACTCTGTGTAGGAAGCAGGGTTGCAGAGGACGGTACGGGAAACCACAGGAGGCAGGATGGAGATGAAAAGAGGAGAATAATGCCCTCTCCCAGGGCTTCGAGGAAACTCAAATAAGAAAAGGTGGGTATTCGATAAATATTTGTGTGATATGGTTAAACTTCGCTCCACCTCTGGTGAAAGAGCTCTAGCCAGAAACACAGCGGCGTGACTTAATAGAAAAATGGCAGGAGCCAGGAATGTGGTCTGAGAATGATAGCGTGCCAGTGGATAGGAGGAACGGAGCCACAAAGAGGCATTATTCATCTTAAGCTTCTATAAGCACCAACCTGGTCCAGGCACACACTCACACACATAAACAAACCCTGTTATTATCCACAGCAAATAATATACTAAACAAATTTCTCACTGATAGGAAAGGGCATGAAACAAAGAAAAAGTAATAATGCCTAGAAAATGTGGTTAATAAAAGCACAAAGCTGGCCAACTTTTGCTCTTTAATTTCCATATTAAAATTATTACAAGGCTTATGCATTAGGTGGGCCGTAGGCGTAAGCAGCGCTTTATCCACCACATAAAAGATTAAATCTTAGCTTACCCCACAGGCGGCATCTCGTACCGCTAGAGCTAAATCCGCCCCGTCAGGCACAGAGGCCTGGGAAAGAGATGATTTACAGACACCAGAATGTTGCTGCCTCCTGCTGGAGGTGACTAGGGGCATCACGATGTCTGGTGCATTTTAGGAAATGAAAAGAGCTTGTGCAAAGGCACTGAGGTAGGAATGGGACATTCCGGAACTAAAAGGCCAGTGTGGCTGGAAACTCAGAGGGAGGGGGAATGTGCTTGGAGGTGAAACTGTGGAGCTGTCAGCAGCCAGATCATGCTGGGCCCTTGCACTTCGCATTATTTACTCCTTGATTGACAGCAGCTCACTCTGGCTCCTTGGGTGGGCAAACATGACCGTGTGTCATACACAGAGTCCGATAAATTCTCCCTCACGTTACTGAGCCTTCCCTCCTGGGGTTTTCTTTACTTATATTGTAAGAAGCCTGCAAAGCCATGCCTTGACCCAAAACAAACCAATAAGAAAAATCTTACCCCGGCCCATTGGTCTTGTGAAGTCTTTACAAAAGCACATGTCTCTTTTCTTGTCTTCCAGGTGAGGGATTGAAGGTCTGGATCAAGGACTAATTAGCTCTTCATCAAATTCACGCTGGAGTAGAGTCAGGCTAGGTTTCCAGGCTTCTCTGCTGGTAGTTGGGGACATATCGCTGAGTCTGGCCGATGGGGAGCGGATAGGAGTGATGTATGCCTCAGCCAGGGGTGACCCACAGAAACCTCCAGGGAGAACCTGCATTCTCTCTATTCCTGTCTGCTGGTGGACCTCACTGCCCAGAGCAGACATGGAGGCCACCTGGTGACAGCAAAACCTCCATCAGCCAGGCTTCCTCCAAAACAGTGGGCAGCAGAGCCCATTCCAATCTCCCCCTCGCTTTGATTAGACCTTATGTGAGGGTAAAAGACATCTTCATAAGTCAACTGAGTTTTGGAGTGTATGCACTACCAGCAAATAACATTGCCTTAAGACAACACGCAATCTGGTGTCTTACTGAGTTCCTGAAGGACAGTTTGACTTTATCACCACGTAGATTTGCAGAAAGCAAGACTCGTGATCCTGGAAATTCTCTTTCAAAAAGGAGAGGCACTAAATTTGTTGGATAAGGATAGTCACGGCAGGAGCCCAGTTATGCAATCCAGCTGTCCATCCGGGAATCCCCGATTATATTTTTATCATCCATTGCTGCCTGGCTGTTCTCCACATCCAGGGCCAGTGAGGGAACAGAGTGGAGATGTGGTCTCTGCTGATCAGAAACCACCAGATCTTAGACTCCATCAGCTTCTTCATAGAGCTTGCCCCTCAGGGCCCATTGGTAGATCCTGCAGACCGCCCCCCCCCCCAGTCACTGGCATTATGGGCAGGTCCTGTGAATATCCTTCCAATCACTGGCTTGCAGGGACAGGAGGCACTTCTCAAGTGGGCATTAGGCTGTATTAGAAGTCAGCAGAAGTTTGGGATTAGCTGTTCCCTGGCCTTAATTTCACATTTGGAAACTTCTAGCAACTAGAGAGGAAACTGGATAAAGGGTAGTATTAGGAGATCTATGCCTCTTTCAGACCACTGGCCACTTCTGTCTGTCTTTGGTTCTGGGTATTCAGTCTTTTCCTTTGCTAGGAGTCCTCTCCCTAGAGAAAAAGGCTGAGTGTAAGTTCCATGTTGTGCTGCCACAGGGTAAAAGTGAAGTATGCCTGTGTGTGTGCCAGTGTGTGTGTGTGCACAGGTAGACATAGGTGTGTGTGCATAGGGGAGTCTGCGTGATGAGTGTGTGTGTACATACATGTGTGTGAACATGTCTGTATGTGTCCATCTGTGTGTGTGTCTGTATGATGTGTGTGAGTGTGTGTGTCCATCTTTGAGCATGGGCACATCCGTGTATGTCCAGCTGTGTGTGTGTGTGTGTAATGAGTGAGATGTGCGGGCGTGTCTGTGTGCTGAGCGTGAGTGTGTGCACATGCATGTGTGTACGTGGGAGCATGTCTGTGTGTGTCCATCTCCTGCCTGCGAGGGAGGGATAACAGCAGCTATGCCGGGCTCTTGGGCGCATCAGATAGGATCCTGGATCGAAGCTTCAGGCGCAGAGTAGATAGCCAACAAATGGTCACCATCATGACCTCAGAATCAGTAGACCCTTCGGTGGCCTGTTTGCTGTCCAACTACTTCATATGTGGGGTTTTTTGGTTTGGGTTTCAGTTCAGCCATTGAGCTCCGTGATTGCCTACCTGCGCCTGAGTCCCCAAAGCAAACCTCGAGAGCTGCATGTCCAGGATGGTAGCCATTAGCTTCATGTGGCTGTTTAATTTTAAACTTAAATCAATGACAAGTCAATTACATTTGAGATTTGGTTCTCAGCCGCACCAGCCACATTTCGTGTGCTCAAGGGCCTCATGTGGCTAGTGGCGGCTGAGGGGACGGCGCAGATGTAGAACACTGCCACTGTCACAGAAAGTTCTCCTAGACAGCGCTGGGCGGACAAAGTAATATAAAGACTTACGAGCTATTTTCCAGTTATTCCAAAGGCTTAATGAAAACCATACATTCACCCACAATGAGACTGCCCAGGTTAGCTAATGCACCCGGGAGACTGCCCGGCTGTAACGAGAGCAGCTCGGGGAGAACACTGTCAGTCTCTTCCACTGCAAAGACGAAATAGGTAGGCTGAGGAATGAGCCAGAGCTCCTGGCCCTGCATTCAGACCCCAGAGGGCTGGTTTTGCTGTGGGTACATGACTAGTGGGCAGGAGCAGTCACCGGCTCAGCTCCAATCCCCAGAAGCCCTCCAGTGGGGAGTATGCAGGAGGCTGGGGCTCTGAAGCCCAGGTTTAGGTGGCAAAGCCAAAGAGGCAAGACGGGGATGGGAACAAGGACAAAAACAGGTGTCAGGGTGTGGGAGGGAAGGCAGCACTGATCCCAAGCAGAGCTGAAATGTCTGATGGTGAAGATCACTGGGTGAGAATGGTTCAGTGTCCTCACCCTGTGTGTAGAGCACAGGCTCTTGAAGGTAAGAGGAAATGGATTTAGATATTTCTTGTCAACACCTAAAAAGGCTCTTCTTAGACGTTGTGCATTTGGCTCACAACAATAGAGAAACAAAATATGTATTACTTTATACATACGGTTTATTTGGTGGGTGTGATGGACATCACTGAGAGCTACGGGATGTATTCTCCCTTTTTTCCTTCTTAAGAGAATCCCAGGGGCGCCTGGGTGGCTCAGTGGGTTAAGCCTCTGCCTTCGGTTCAGGTCATGATCTCAGGGTCCTGGGATGGAGGCCCACATTGGGCTCTCTGCTCAGCAGGAAGCCTGCTTCCTCCTCTCTCTCTCTCTGCCTGCCTCTCTGTCTACTTGTGATCTCTCTCTGTGTCAAATAAATTACCAAAAAAAAGATAATCCCAATTGTGTCCAGTGTGGTAATGTCCCTGGTGATAAATACCCATCTCCCATCCTCACCAACACCTAGGTGTGGCCGTGGAGCCCAGTTTCAGCCAATTGACATTTAAGTGTGGAGCTTCTGAGAAAGCTACAGTTGCCTGATAAAAAGAGACTGAATTTTTATCGGTTCACTTCTTTCATTCTTTGCATTTCCCCAAAACTTGCCACCTGGAATTCAGATGTGAAGATGCGGGATGTGCAGCAGCCATCTTGTGACCCTGAGGCTAGAAGCCATACCCTAACAGTTCAGGGCAGATCAGGGAAGTGGATGAACCTGGGTCCTTGATAAGTTTGGATCTCCTCTAAACCAATTAATAGACTTCTTATTACATGAGAAAAAGCAATCCTCTATTTTTTCAAACAACTAAAACCACACTTCTTTACATGCTATCATGCACAGTGAACAAGATAATTCAAAAAGCACTTTGTGGAGGGAACACTAAAAAAAGAGCTCTTTGGCATGGAAAAAAATAATAACCAGCCTTGCAGGCTGTAAGAGCAGTCTCTGAAATCAGACTACAGGGCTTGGATGCTGGTTCTACAAGGACCAAGTGTGGTGCAAATCAGAAGAGCCAGCTCCTCTGAGCAGATGCATTCCCAGTGAGCTCACAACTTGGTGAAAATTGTATCTTTTGGGACACCTGGGTGGCTCAGTGAGTTAACCCTCCGCCTTCAGCTCCGGGCGTGATCTCTGTGTCCTGGGATGGAGCCCCACATCAGGCTTTCTGCTCAGCAGGGAGTCTGCTTCTCTCCTCCTCTGCCTCTCCCCACCACTCGTTCTGTCTCTCTCTCAAATAAATTAAAAAAATATTTTTTTTAAATTGTACCTTTTATTTAATCAGGTAAAAGGTCCATTCCTCTGGGAAAGTACAGCCTGACTTGCCAAGCAGAGAGAGTGCCAGCTAGATTTCAGCCTCCTTGAGCAGGCATCATTGAGCAGTGAAAAACAGCCACAACCATACAGAGTGGTCTTGGGCTCCACCACCTACTGATGGAGGCCAAGTTAACAGATCTCCCTTTGCCTCATTTTTCTTATCTAAAAGATGAGCCTGGTAATAACCTTGCTTGTTGGATCGTGGGTTGGGGCACTGATCTGGAGATTTCTTTGAAGCATTGGATTTGAGCCTTAATTCCCCATCTTTGTAGCGGTATGGCCTGGGCAAAGTCAGATAAGCTTCCGTCAAATGAGGATAACAAGAGCAACTTTAAGGGCCACTGTGTATATTGAATGTGTGTATCAACATCTGGAAGATAGCACTCAATAAATAATAACTGTTATTAACAATATGTCTGTCATCATCATCATCTTCACTTTCTTCCCCTTGTAATTGGTTTATAAACTGTATTAGTCTGCTTGAGAAGCTGTAACAAAATATCATAGATTAGGTGATTGAAACAACAGAAACTTATTTTCTCATAGTCTAGAGGCTAGAAGTCCAGGATCAATTTTCCAGCTAATTCACTTTCTGGCGAGGGCCCTCTTCCCGGCTCATTGATGGCTACCTTCTCACTATGTGATCACACAAACTCTTCACTGGGTGTGTGGATAGAGAGAGCGTGATCGCTCATCTTCTTATAAGGTCAGCCATCCTACAGAATTAAGAATCCATTCTTATGACCTCATTTAACCTAATGACCTCCTAAAATTCCTATCTCCAAATAGAGTCACAGTGGGGGTTAGGGTTTCAACACATAAATTTGGAAGGATGTAGTTCAGTCCGCAGTATAAATCCTGAAATGTTGGCCAGCAAATAAGACTCCAGTATTTTTAAATTCGGGATTTGATTGAATAGGGACACATCTGCCTACCTCTCAATCAATCACACCACTGCCTTGATTTCAAGTAAGTGGGCCTCTTGATCTTTAACCATCTCTCTCTTATTGGACATGCATGTAAGAAGTCTCCTAGAGTTGGAGTCTTTTTTGACATATATTTCACATTTGTTAACCTCGTACAACAGAAGTTTGCAAATGTATCCTATAGAGGGTCAGATACTAAATATTTTAAGTTTAGCGGGCTACACGGTCTCTGCCGCAACCACTTAATTCCACTGTTGTAGCACAAATGTGCACACAGACAATGTATAATCAAGTAGGCATAGCTGTGTTCCAATAAAACTTTATTTACAGCCACAGGACGTGGGCCAGATTTGACCACGAGCAATAGTTTGCCAACACCTGCTTCAGAGGCAACATGGCGAGGTAAAAGGACATAAGCTCTGAAATTAGACAAATTTAGGTTCTTATCCTGGCTCTGGAACTATGATGTTGAATGATTTTGTTTGTGCCTTTAAGCCTGTTTTCTTTGGTATTAAATGAGAATATTCACCCCTGCTTTGAAGGGTTATTGTTTGGTTATAAACTTGTGCAAAAAGCCTACACATGCACTAAACGGCCTCCACTTGGTTTCCATCAACATGTTTGAAGCTGCAGTTGTTCTGGTCAACCTCAAAACATGGCCCAGTCATGCAAACTATGCTTCCCACCTTGTCAGGAAGACTTCACTCTCCGCCGTGACTGTCTTCTCCACAGTGGCACTGGCCCAGAAATGAAGCAAATGCCAAAAGTTGTGTTGGGCCAGTTGAGGAAGAAGGGCTTGCATGATGCCATGTAGATCTATCGTTACATCAGCATAAGTAGAAGCTTCTTTCAGAGGAGAAGAAGGGGCAGAGCATGGTCTGGGATGCCCTACAGGCAGGAATAAGGGGCTAGGTCAAGTCTGGGGGCTCGAGTCAGGGTTTCATGGCTGAGAAATCAACAAGACAGGACCGGAAGCGAAATTGCTGCCCTGCACACTTCATGCTGGGGCACCACCTTGTAGAATGTGGAACCCCCAAAAGTGTCAGGTCCATGAGCAAACAGCTGTGTGATCTCTCCTTTCCCCCTTCACTCCCAGCCATGACTGATGGGGTGAGAACAAGTGAGGAGAGTCATTGACAAGATGTCCACTAGGGAAGAGCACTACTGGCATTTGGAAGAACGCTTGGATGACGTGTGCATCTTGGAGCCCTGATCCCCCCGGCCAAGCAACCCCCAGCCTGAGTGTGTCTGGTGCCATGTCTCCCATGGAAAGAAGAAGAGGCTCTAATGAAAGGGAGCAGAGTGGAGAATGAGGCTGGAGAAGAGTGAGAAGCCGACCTGGGGACATAGTGAGATTAATTGAAGTAGCAGTGACACCACAGTGGCGGGACATCTGAACAATAACGTCACCATGTCTCCCCACAAAGTCTCCATCCAGGTTTCCATTGCCCAGTAATGCGTGGTACGAGCGGCCTCACTCAGAGGCACAAAGAGAAGAATGAGATACACGACTCCATCCTCACTGTGCTGAACGGAAGAGCGTAGGACACCTGAGCAGTCCAGGAACAGCGAGGCTCTGGGACTCTACAGAAACCCCAGGCTCTGCACTCCCTGGAGACTGGCAATGGTTTCTGTCACTTCTACTGTGGAGGGGTTGGGGGCACGTGAATACCTGGAGTAAGCATGCAAGGTGAGACGCACAGGCATTTGCACGTTTCATCTTTGCCACAGATGCTCTGGAGGGAGGGCCGGGAGCACTCAGAACTGAGACTCAGAAGATAGCCATGCAAGCCCCAGCTCTGCACGTTGGCTACTTGACCTTGAGCAAGTTCCTTGACCTCTTAGAGTGTCATTTTCATCTTCCACGGTGCCTGGTTCCTAATTGCCCTCAACCACTCTTCAGTGACTTGCAAATAAGCCTGGCACTAACAGCAACCATCATGCAGAGACAGTACACAGACTCTGCCCGTGGGAAAGCAGTGATGGGCAAGAGCGGCACGCTGCGTCTCTGGAGAGGAAGGAGGTGCAGGGACCCGCCCCACCATCTGTCCCAGGGTCTCTGGGGTGCTCTGCATTTCCCCCCAAATATACAGCTCTGTGTAATTCCACATATAGGCAGAGGATACCCGCTGGGATCATATTGAAATTTGCTCATAACTGGTACAGTCAAAATGGGCCCCACCTATAAACTGGTGTGCACCCCAGTAACACATATAGTGCATTTTCTATCTCTGAATGCCGTGAAGAGAACCCCCGTAGCGGTGGGCAGACGTTGCAGTCAACAGAATATCAGAACACGCCCTTTGCTCTGTTCTCCACAGCAGAGCTTTACTTTAGGAACACCCCTTCCTTCCCTCAGATTCAAGATCCTCATCTATAAAACAGGTATAGGAATAGCCTGAGGCATGAAGTCAGGATTTGACATAATAAATGAGCGCCTGTTTGGGTCCTGTTTTCCTAGAAGCAGGCTCTGGGGCGAGGACTGGGGGTCATGTGTTTTATTACGGGGAAGCAGAGGGAGTTGGAGGGGAACAGGACAGAGAGAGAAGGGAGCCACAAAGCGCATGTTAGGAGTCCCAGCCTGATGCCTTAGGGACCTCTGGGGTGTGAACAGCAACTCAGACTTGCACAATGTTTAGATGTGTTTTACACTCACACGAGTCCATCAGTCTCTGCGAGCAGGGGTGACACTGACTCCCCAGCACATCAGCTCTCCCTGTGCTCAAGAAGGCTCCGGTGCCTGAGGACCGTCCCCTGAAGGAGGCAGGGGAGGCCCAGCTAGAGCTGCAGCGGCCAGGGGATGACACATAGAGCCATGAAAGGGCTCGCGGGGAAGGGGCCGGGGCCAGCGCTGCCAACCACACTGCCCGCGCGGGTATCAAATGAAACAGCATCAATGTATAGCAAGTGGCTTCATCTTCTCACCTACAGGTGAGACGATACTGGGAGCCGCTTCTCTGGCTCTTACCACGCATGTGCGCGAGGCACTGTTCTAAGTGCTAACTTATGTGATTCTTACCCAACCCATTACTATCACCATGTTAAGGCTACGGGGACCCAGCCTGCCCAAGGTCATGCCACCAGTTAGTGGTAGAAAGGGTGTTTGGGTCCATAGACTCTACTTTTAAGCACCATGTTGCACTGCATTTAGGGGGAAGCAAGTTCATGCTCTTGCACCCTCTTTCCAACATGTGAGATGCCGGGCACATGTGGCTCTATGAAATTAAAGTTAAGGCATTAAAATTAAATAAAATGAAAACTGCAGTCCCTCAGCCACACTAGTCACCAACAGTCTCATGCAACCTGTGGCTACAGTACCAAATCGTGCACACGCAGAACGTTACCATAGAAAATTCCACCCAACAGCCCTGGAGAGAAGAGAGTCCCAGGGAGAGGGCGTGCAGGTGTTAAGACCCCAGGATCTGAACTAAGACCGATGGGGTGCATGGTCCAGCTGTGACACTGTTAGATGGGTGATAATGGCAAGCCGCCATTCATTACCTATTAAAATGGGCATAGAAATAGCATCTCGGGGGCACCTGGGTGGCTCATTTGGTTAAGCATCTGACCCTTGATTTCAGCTCAGGTCATGATCTTGGGGTCATAAGCCCTGCATCAGACTCTGCGTTCAGTGCACAGTCTGCTTGCCCCCCCTACATCCTCCCCCATCTTGCTCTCTAAAATAAATAAATAAAGTCTTAAAAGAAAAGAAAGAAATAGCGTCTCTTTCTCCTGTGCTTATTGTGAGGATGAAATGTTTTCGTGAACATAAAGCACCTGACACAGTGCTCCTGGAATAAACACTAGCAATACTTTTTCCCATTAGGCCTACTTACTTTTATAATTGTTTTGGTCACTGTTATTACAGAGCTGGAAGAAACTCCTTAGAAGCTCATACCACAACACAGATGGAGAAACTGAGGCACAGAGAAGGAATTCAGCAAGGAGGTGGCAAGGCCGGCACTAGACTCTCTCTCCATTTCCTGGATGGCCGTCTTTCCATTGGTCTGTGCTATAAAACAATTCTACAGTCATTTTAGTTCTTCAGCTTCAAGCTTTGTCTATTGGATTTAAATATTCCATCTCTGACCAACCGTGAAACCATGGAAACTGAATGGCAAATTGAAAAGGCAGCAAACAAATTAGCTTGCAAAGCCCCACAAATGATATAATCGCTCCCGTGTTTAAGCTGCAGATATTCTCTGCATCAGCCAAGGCCTTTCTCAATTGCTTTTGTAACCTGCCCCGTGTGTCCCACGTTCGGCATCACCCCACACAGTATGGGGGCCAAGCTCTCCATGCATCCTCAACCCCAAGGATTCAGAGCCAAACTCCAAGGGTGAAACCTGCCATTAACCCGGTGGGGTGCATTTATCCTCCTGCCCTCCTGCAGGAAGGCCAAGGCACATGAGCAGGTCGTCAATCCTGACATCTCTACCCTCCTCACAAGCTCCAAGAGTAAGCAAGTTGGAAAGACCGAAGAATTGCTTGGAGTGGACCAGGTGGGAAATTATAACAAAACCACCAAGCATGGCAGACACCTGTGGTAGATTGCATTAATGGCCCGATTCCTTAGCCCACCCAGCATCCAGACCTTTTTCTGAAACATAATTCCAGGGCCCTGTGGGACTTCTGTTGGCCAATGGAATTTTAGCAAATGTGATGCAGAGTCTTGAAATGCTCTTGTGTAACTGGGCTTGGCAACTCCTCTCCCTCTGCCATTGCCATGAGAACAAGCCTGCTCTCCCAGAAACAAATGGAATCAATTGGATCAGAGCTGCCTCAGCTTAGCCTGCTCAGACGAGTGTAGATCAAAGTAGAACGCACAGTACTCCCAGCCCTGCTGGGCCACAGAAGCATGAATGAGTCCATCTGGGATCGATAGGGAGTCCATCCTAAACCAATTTGTAACCAATCCACAGAAGCGTGAGCTATAATAATAGAGAATTGTTATTTTAAGCCACGGAACATGGGGTGATTTGTTACATAGCAATAGCTAGCTGACAGAGCATGCTTGATTCCTCTCTCTCACTTCCTAAACCCAGTCCATCAGCAAGCTTCAAAAAAATCCATGTATCTCTTTTCCGGTTCCATAGTATCGTTTCTCATGCACACCGCTACGGTTGACTGTCACCTGCATCTCTCGTTTGCACTCTTGTCCCCACTCCATTGCTCTCCACCAAAGCCAGATTTCTTTTCTCAAAGCGAAACTGAATTATATCTTCCTAAACGTGGAGTTAGGATACATCTGAGGATCAAACCCCTGCTGCACCTGCTATCTTCTCTCCTCTCTGCTCCTGTCCCTCTCCCTGAAGTCAGAGTGATCTTCAGGTTCCTGGAGCACGCCAAAACCTTTCCCACTCTGAGGCCTGCAGACCAGCCGCTGCTTCTGCCAGAAAGGTTTCCTTCCCTTCTCTTAGCATGCCTGGCTCTTTCTCCTCCTTAAACTTTCCTTCCCGGACCAGTCTCCTAAGAGAAGGCTCTCTCTATCTTCTCCCTCCCGAATTAAATACTTCTTTCTTTCTTAGAATTACTGGACTTGGCTGTTGTTTGATTTTTTACCTCCATGTATACTTTATTCACTCACCCAAAAATTATTTATTGCGCTCCTGTTGTGTGCGAGGCTTTGTTCTAGATGCTGGGGAGATGGCAGTGAAGAAAGAAGACCAGGTTTAGCCCCCCTCACCAAGATTTGCTTTGCTTCTGGTGTTGGAGACGATGAATAGGGAATAAACTGGCTCACACAACTTGCTGTTCCTGGATGTCTGATCAACACACTAAACAGGAGAGACTCCATAGGCTTTAGTTGCTTGACTTCCAGGATTGGTTGCAGGGGGTGCAGAAGGGAAAGATAACAGGTATGTGCAGACCCAGAAGCTGCAGGTCAGTCTCTTCTGTACACCACTGAGTGTCACCTGTTCGTGATCATGTGCTTATTGTGTTGTGTTCTGCTTATTCCATTATGCTTCTCTCAATCTGATCCCTAACCAAGCCTCTAGACATCTTGCTTTTACTGTTGTTAACTTCATTTGCATAGAGCTTTTCTCATTATTATTTGAATACCAAATTCCATAGCTAAGCAACTGAGCATGGAGAGCAGCCTCCAGGCGGCCTCGGTCCCCTCCACCAAACCCCAGCTGTGTTCTTGGTTCATCTGACCTATGTGCTCATCAGAATGCAGACCTCTGCTGGGCAGCAACCTCCCTGTCGTTTTTTTTGTCTATTCCTCCACAGGGTCATGATGATCTACACCAGTAGCCAGGCATCCACGAACTTTCCACATTATATTTCTTCTTGCAAAACTTGATAACTTTCCCTTCTCCCATGCTATAAATTTACCATCTGGTAAATACTACCCCACTCAAGGGAGATAATATAATCATATGTAGTGATAAGTGGGATGAAGAAAACAGAGCCGGGAGAGGTTATAACTGGCTAGATGGTGTGAATGCCCCACTCTGTGCCAGATAAACATGTGTTAAAATAATAAATTAATACATTTATTCATTTGCTATGAATAAATTAAGAGTCCCTCAGCTTATATCCTCCTTCCCAGGTCAAGCTTCTCCCTAGGCCTCCAGAGAGCTGGACAGGATTAACTGGATGACCCTTCGTCCAGATGTGGGCCAGGTGAAGATCCAATATATTCGTGTACAGGCTAACCTGCTGTAATAAACAAGCCCCAAGTTGTAGCTGGTTAAGTAATAGTTTGCTTCTTTCTTTACCCGACGATGGAAGATGTGGTCACCACTGACAGGGCAGCTCCACTCTACAAAGTCATGCAGGGGCCCGGGGTCTCCCCCCTTCTTGCCACACCAGCCCCCAGTATGCTGCCTTCACCTCCGTGATCAAAGCTAGATCATTACCATATTACCATGCTTTGCTCTACAAGAAGACAGAGGTGAGCCATTTCTTTTTAAAGGAATGACTAGTACAGGGGTGCCTGAGCGGCTCAGTCATTACGTGTGTGCCTTCAGCTCAGGTCATGATCCCAGGGTCCCTGCTGAGCATGAAGCCTGCTTCTCCCTCTCTAGCTCCCCTTGCTGTGTTCCCTCTCTTGCTGTGTCTCTATCAAATAAATACATAAAATCTAAAAAAAAAAAAGAAGAAGAATGATTAGTAAGTTACACATTCTAGGGGTGCCTGAGTGGCTCAGTGGGTTAGCCCTCTGCCTTTGGCTCAGGTCATGATCTCAGGGTCCTGGGATCGAGCCCCACATCAGGCTCTCTGCTTGGCAGGGATCCTGCTTTCCCTTCTTTCTCTGCCTGCCTCTCTGCCTATTTGTGATCTCCCTCCCTATCAAATAAACAAATAAAAATCTTTTTTAAAAAGAGTTACACATTCCACTGGTAAAAAATATTAATCAGATGACGACAACTGGTAGCAAGGGAGTCTGGGAGCAGGATGGCCGAGTGCCAGGATAAAACTGGGGATGTGCTATTTCTAACACAAACAAGCCAGTCCTGTCCAGACCCAAAACTTTACAGAGGGCCAAAGCCTGGCAAAACACCCCTGATCCTTCTGCTCCTTACCTTTGAAATATCCCATTTATTTTTTGTCTTCACCTATCAAACTCCTACTCTTCCTATAAAACCCCCTCACAGTTCAGCCACTCAGAGCCGTTTGTGCTGAGGGCTGTGGAGGGAGTGCTGAACCCCTGTCCTCTGGAGAATCTTCTGTGAGATTCTGCAGGGGAAGCTCTAGAACAGTGCCTGACACCTGCTACTTAATAAACAACTGAAGGATGAATACACGCTCAGCACGTGTTAACCACTGGCATCACTGCTGTTGTTCTTCTTTTTACTCTTTTCCCAAAGTTTTCCTGGGCAGAGATGCACAGGCTTGGGAGCCAGTAGACCTGCGTTTGAATCCTGGGCCCAGCACTTTCTTACTGTGTGACCACAGGCCTAGGGTTTAACCTAAGACCCAATTTCTTTGCCTGTTAAATGGGGATAATAGTGGTGCTTCTTTATAGGGTTAATGTGTTTTATTAAATTATGAGATCCATGTAAAGTGTTTAGCATGATGCCTGCAAAGAGCGTTTCAATAAATAGTAGATTTTGTGGGAGCCGTATCATCAGCCTCATCGTCAGAGAAAGATAATCCTGTATAACCAGGATGGATTTAGCTGCAGAATAACAGAAGCTCGTGGGGCGCCTGGGTGGCTCAGTTGGTTGAGCGACTGCCTTTGGCTCAGGTCATGATCCCGGAGACCCAGGATCGAGTCCCACATTGGGCTTCCTGCTTGGCGGGAGGCCTGCTTCTCCCTCTCTCACTCCCTCTGCTTGTGTTCCCTCTCTCGCTGTGTTTCTCTGTGTCAAATAAATAAAATCTTTAAAAAAAAAAAAAAAAGAATAACAGAAGTTCGTGTAACAATGGCACCAAGAGGTAGGAATTTACCTGGCTTCTGGATCAAGGAGCCCCGAGGAGGACAGGGCTGGAACAGAGGCTCAGGAATGGCTCGATGACCCAGTTCCTTCTCTCTTTCCTCTTCACCAGCACTGATGTGTTGGCTTCCCTCCTGGCCATCGAAGACCTTTGTACCTCTAACCACATGCTCATGTTCCAAACAGAAAGGGGAGAAAGAAGAGGCTTGCCAGTCAAGTGTATTTTTCCACAGGAAAACTAAAGCTTTCCCGAATGCCCCATCCCACAGACTCCCTGAAGGCTGTGCCAGAACCCTGCACGTGCTGGCCCTACCTGCCAGGTGGCTGGGAGAAGGCAGTTGTGAACGGGCGCGGGTTCAGCACCAACACTCGCGATCCTAACAGGCTCTCCAAAGACATATTCGCGTCCTAACTTGGTACCTGTGAATGTGACCTGCTTTGAAAACAGGGGCTTTGCAGATGTGGTTAGTCAAGATGAGGTCGCACTGGAGTAGGGTGGGCCCTTCAGCCAATACAATCAATGTCCAAATAAGAAGAAGAGAAACATGAAGGGAAAAGTTGGGCATATGACAGCGGAAGCAGAGGTCCAGGTGATGCTGCCACAAGCCAAGGAGTGCCGGGAGCCCCCAGAAGCTGGAGGAAGTAAGGAAGGATCCTCCCTTAGAGACATCAGAGGGTGCATGGCCCTGCTAACACTTTGATGGCTGACTTCTAGCCTCCAGAACTCTAAGAGAACAAATTGCTTCTGTATTAAGCCAGCAGTTTGTAGTCTTTGTTACCGTAGCTCTGGGAGACCAAGTTAGGGATGCGGTTACAGCAAGTAAATAAATGGATCCCATTGTGCCCAGTGCTAAAATTGAGGGTTGGGTTGAGGAGAATTCATTGAATCATTCATTCATTCATTCATTCATTCATTCACAAAATACCAGCCTGTCCTGAGCGGTTTGCCCAAGCTACTGTGACAGCTCCCTGAGTGCTGAAGTGACTCAGAGGGATTATGTCAGATTCTGATCCCCTCGTCTTCTCAATAACTCCTAATCTGGGTCTCCGGAGCCCCTGGCTCAAAAGCAGGTTCACCTGACCCCATGCCACTACTCAAGCTGACGTGGAGAGAGGACTGAGCCCCAGCTGCCTTCTGTGCCTGCCCCCAGCTGCACCACTGTGCAATTGACAGGTGATGGGGAAGTATGACCTGCAGCTGAATGGATCCAATATCCCTCAGCTGCAGGAACCCCCTCTAAGGACCCGCTGAAACAATTTGAGAAAATACATGCTAAGAGCTGAGGCAGGAGCAGTCAACCAATGCCATGAGTTCAGACAAAAGACCTATTTTTATGTAAGTAAAAATGGACTTGAACCCTGGGTTATTACAGTTTATCAGAATGCCTTCCCTGCTCTGCAAAATCTCTTTAAGGACAAGTAGTGCTTCTCTCCTAAGGTAGATCCCTTCTGTTACTTTTTTAAAAGCTTATTGAACAAGTATTATACACCATGACCCATGCATAATTTTATTTCTGCTTCATCACACAGGAAAAGATAGAAAAGATGTGATTTTATCCTCACTTTATGGACAGAGAAAGCAAAGAAATTGCTCAAGCCAGTCAGCAAATGGCAGAGCTTGAACTCAAACCCAGATCCATCTGCTTCGGATTCATGAGCTCTCTTGACCACTAAAACTATTCTACCAGCCCAGGGGCGCCTGGGTGGCTCAGTTGGTTAAGCAACTGCCTTCAGCTCAGGTCATGATCCTGGAGACCTGGGATCGAGTCCCACATTGGGTTGCCTGCTCGGCAGGAAGCCTGCTTCTCCCTCTCTCACTCCCCCTGCTTGTGTTCCCTCTCTAGCTCTCTTTCTCTCTGTCAAATAAATAAATAAAATCTTAAAAAAAAAAAAAACTATTCTACCAGCCCAGAAATTATGCTTAATGATCTCATGAAACCGGTTTCTTTATTCACCTCTTGTGAAATTTAAGTAAGACAATTCTGCCATATTTCACAAAATAATATATTAATCTTCTCACAGTTGAGCTTATTTCCTATAATGTTTCCTTAAAATATTATACATCTTCTGGCCTCTGTGGGCAAAAGACAAGCAATTTGACAAAAAGAAATATGTACTGAAAAGAAAAAAAAACAGACCATGATGTCTTTAAGATTGTTTATGTATTATTTTTTAGATTTTAGAAGACCAACATACATAGAGTCAGGTTTTAATCTATTTTATCAGCAATATTACTCCCAGTTTGTTGAATAAAATGCACCTGTATATAACAGTATTCCACACACAGATAAACGTTTCCAAGTACTCACACTCCTGAATCAATTAGAGAGTTCAGAGAACTCTAGTTCAAATCACAGTTCCCCTGTGTCAGGTGAAAAACCACTCTGGATTTAAGATAGGAGACATTTTCTTCAAAAAACTATTGCAATAGAGAGAACATTTTGACTTCAAGATCTTTGCACATCTCAAAATCCAATAGAGGATATCTTTTCTTTTATAGGGTAGGGTGACAGTGCTAGCAAGGACTCTGGGGAAGGCTGGTGAGCTGTGAGACTGAGCAAACAGCATTGACCTGGGCAAGTCAGCAGGATTTCTCTTTGTGGTTGGAATCTCAGAACAAGCTGTTCCACACCTTGGTGCTTACTTAAACTTGGGCATGGCCAAAGTTGAGGAGACTGTAGGAAGAAGGCAAGCTTGACCAAAGTTGGATCAAGTCAAGCCCAACTGTGAGCATTGGTCACCCACTTCTGAGCTGTAGGACATTTTCTGCCCTGAGATTTGGTTTCTTTTTTTTTTAATGTGGACAATATCCAATCCCTGCCTCACAGCATAGTGAAGATTAGATGAAGCCCTTCAGAGGGAACCTCATATTTCTACTCCCCCAGGGCCTAGAAGGGTGCCCAATGACATAGTAAGTTCCTATCCTCATTAGCTGCTATCCTTACACACCTTCGCCAAGAAGACTAGGAGAGGCCACATGCACTGATGTTTGGAAAGTGCTTCTAAAACTGCAACATGAGAGCAAGACTGTTCCCACATTCTCTGTGCTTGAGAACCCTTCACTTCCCTGCAATGACAACATCTCAGATGTAGGCTTGGTAAATTTGTTCTCAGCTGCAGAGAAAATGGATTAGAAAATTCAATAAAAAAAGAAATTCTCTTTTCTTTTTTTTTTTTCTCGTGTATCTGGTAAGGAAAACAAATACTTCTTATCAGCCAGGACATTCTTCAGACCCATTTTAGACTGTGATGCCAGAACTGAGCCAAATTCTCAAAATCTGGGAAAACTCCCAGATGGTCTTCAGTTCTTAGGAATAAGAGCTAGGAGTTGGAAATGGAGGAAGGGAAAGGAACGAGGTGGTTCAAAGAAAGGGGAGAGGGGCTCACCCATCTCTGCTGCCTGGCAAAAGATCATTTGTCCAAGAGAGCTGTGAGCATCCATATGCCAGGCACTTTGCATGAAACATGTGTAGACTTTAATTCAAGACCCAACGCTGAGCTCCCGGGCTCTTCATGACCCAACATGCCCCCTCTCATCTCATTCCCCACCCCATCCCTACTTCCCCAACCCCAGTCCCCTGTGTCCACATCAGCCTCCTGGCAGGGTTGCTCCTCCCTGGGGCAGGCGAGCTCCTCCCTCAAGCTACCACATCGGATGCTCCTTTGACCTGAAATCTACTCTCCTCCCCAGACTCACAAAAGTCTGCTCCAATATTATCTCCTCAAAAAGGGTTCCCCAACCCCCATGTCAAAGAGAAGCCCATTTTGCCATGATTCCTTTTTGCTTACAGGACGTATCACACGTGAGATGATCTTTTTACATTTGGTCTTCCAAGTTCTTGTCCAACCCCATGAATGTAAGCTCTGTGATGTCAATGACTTGATCTTATTCACCACCAGCACCCCAATCATCCAGAATAGCACCAAACACATAACAGATGTTTTATAAATATTGCTATATTATCTCATTGACTCAAGCCCAGGAAGTAGGTCTGTGGTCCCCACCTTCCAGATGAGGGAATGAAGATTCAGAGAAATGAAGCTACTGGCCCAGGGTTGTACAGTTAGGAAGAGGCAGCCCTGGCTTTGAGTCCTCATCCATCAGCTCTGACACCTGCAGCTAGCTACCTTAGAAATAATACTGTTAAAAGTGTCTCTGAGTTCCCCACAACCCCTAGAGGATAAGAGCTCAGCCTAAACCCTGCAGTGTGGATGGGCTATGAGCTCCCGTTCATCAAAGTGCCAGCCACTTACATAACCCCAACCACACCTCCAGAATTTGATATCAGAAGACCCATTTGCTAAGTTCAAGCGCATTGAGAATGTCTGCACAGCTTTCAAAATGATTTCTTTTAAGCAGTTGATAATGGGAACACTTATAAAGAAGACACCCACTTTAATAACATCTTAAAGTGGCAGACAGCAGGAGCAATGATCCATATGTTATCTAGTCTTTGCTAACGATCAGCTCAAATAGTCAGCATACTCCTAAATGGACATTCTGCATTGAAAAGATATTCTCCATTAAAAGTCCATGTTTCCAGAGGAAGAGGTTTTGATTGTGCAGGCCGTGGCTAGAGCCCCCAAGCTCCAAGGAGGCTGCATGAGACCTGGCAAAGAACTCAGTTTTGGGAGGCAAATGAACATTACAGTCCCTCCCCCCACTGGCCACCTGCAAGTTTAATGGAAAAAAGGGTTTGCTTAACCTCTCTGAGTCTCATTCTATATCTGCAAAATGGGGTTTGGGAGACACAATAGTGGTACCGAAATCCACGGGTTACTGGGGAGAATAAACAGTAGTATGTATACAAAGTGCTTGTCACATTCCTTAACACATAGCAAGCGTTTAATAAATGGTGGTTGACACATTTCTCCTTAGTGTACCTATTTCCCTGAAACAAGTTGCCCAGCAGTGGAGTTTTGATTAACATTTTATTAAAGAGGTTATATGATTACCTCCAGGCCAGAATATACTTGATAGTTCTCTGAAAGACTTTAAGTGATCACCTGCCTTGCCCAGGCTCTGTGCTCCACTCTGAAAAAGATAGGGATGCACAAGACATGAACCTCCAAGAATAAGTCCCTGGTGAATATGTCCATGTAGGTAATATTGCATTTTTGCCTTTTATTTTTTTATTACACTATTTTATTTTTTCAGTGTTCCAAGATTCATTGTTTATGCCCCATGTCCAGTGTTCCATCATTCCCCATTCTTTTTTTTACCTTAAATTTATTTTATTTTTTTTCAGGGTTCCAAGATTCATTGCCCATAGCCCACACCCAGTGCTCCATGCAGTAGGTGCCCCCAGTACCCACCACCAGGCTCTCCCATCCCCCACCCCCCTCCCTCCAAGTCCCTCAGTTTGTTTCTGTGTCCAAAGTTTCTCATGTTTCATTTCTCTCCCTGAATTACCCTATTTCCCATGGGCTACTCTGTGGAAAGTAGACTGAAGGGAGGCAAGGATGGGACCCCAAATGCCTGCGGGAGATTGCCATAGTCCAGGGAAGGGGTTATAGGAGGCAGGAGTTGTACAGGAAGCATGGGGTGCGCAGACTGGGGACACAGCTTGAAGCTGATGGGACCTGCTGATGGATAGAAGTGAAAGAAAAATCAAAAACAACTCTATGTTTTAACATGAACAACTGGGTAAGCAGCAGTGCCATGTAACGAGAAGGGGCAGATTCTAGAATCAGTACCTCCAGGGAAGTGCTTAAATCTTAGTCATTTCTGCATTGACCTACCACTGCCCAGCATAGAGCTCAACACATGAGAGGCACCAATCACCATTACTTGGACAACTGGTCTACCAAGATCTGGGTTGGTAGATCTAATACAAAGATTAAAAAACGCAACTTCTCTCTAAAATTATCAGACTACTTCAAAAATCTTTGTAATTTGTAACTTAGCATGAATAATTTTTAATCACACTCTCTCCTGGAACTACCTTTTAAGAGCTAGGGAAGGAGGGTCGGTGAAGGGCCTGGATACTTGAATAAGAGATGAGACCATGACCTCTGGAGGTTCTCCAGACAAGCTCAAAAGCCTCCTGACCTCTTGCATACCTCAAGGATGTGCACAGCACTGAAAGTAAAATGACTGTCACTGATTGGGCGGGGCCTGTTTCAGGTCCCATATCAAGTACTCATCACCCGTCATCACATGTGATGCCAACAAGGCTGTGTGAGGGGAGCGTGTAACCTCCTTACAAGTGACATGACTATGCTCATAGAGAACAAATTACTTGCTGGAGATCTCACCACTCGTAAGTGACAGAGATAGTATTAACTCAAGGTCTATTCAAAAGTTGATGTGTTTCCACTGTGCCACCCTATGAAACAGACTGGTAAGGTACAAAGTACCACGAGGGGTCACTAACACCGCACCCCCCACCTGGCTCCACCCTGTATGTACTGCGGAACCTCAGGCCAAGAACTTTCTTTTCTGGTGTCTCGGTTTCCCCATCTTTAAAAGGAGGATATTAATAATATCCAAGTACCCAATGTCATCATGTTTTCTGGGGCTATGAAAGCTAACGTATTGGCAGCTGTTCTTGCTATGGGTACCAACCATCACGGCAGGCCTCTCCTAGGAGTGGGAAGGCAGAATGCCAGGGACAGAACTGTGTCCCTCTTCCAAATTCCTATGGTGAAGCGTTAATGCCCAATGTGACTATATTTGGCAATGGGCCTTTAGGAGGTAATTAAGGTTAAATAAGGTCATAAAGGTGGGGCCCTCATCTAATAAGATAAGTGCCTTTATAAGAAGAAACAACAGAGAGCCCCCTCCTCCTCTCTCTCCACCTGCACTCTGCCACATGCTCGGAGGAAAAGCCTTGTGAAACCAAAGCAGTTCTCTGCAAGCCAGGAAGGGAGTCCTCAGAAAATTAGCCAGCACCCTGATCTTGGATTTCCTAGCTTCCAAAAACTATGAAAAAATGAATTTCTGTTGTCCGTGCAGCCCTGTCTCTGGTCTTTAGTTATGGCAGCCTGAGGAATCTAGGACACAGTTGCATGCCGTGCTTTCTCTCTCACTGCTCAGACTTTCCTGACAGGGCTTCCTACCTCCTGTTCTCCCAGGGCCCCCGCCTCTGAACACGCATGTGATCGCTCTAGTCCCGGTAAAAGCAAAGAAAACAGCTCTGGAATTCAAAACAGCCTTTATCAATAATAAATCAAACTAGGTGGAATTAAAACAACATTCCCTACGGCCATGTCATGTTCTGTTGGAAAAGACGACCCCTTTAGAAAAGCTATACTGATCCCCATATACCTCAGCCTGGCATCAGGGAGTAGGTTCCTCGGGAGGGTGCCCAGTGGTTCCTCCGTGGAAGAAGATGCTTCTCATGTGTGCCCAGGATTGACTGCACAAACTCCATTCCCGGCACACACGCACATTACCTTGTTTAAGCCTGTGGACTTGGAATGCGTAGGACCCCGTTTTACTGGTGAGGAAACAGAGAGACAGAGACGTTCCTGAACCTACTCACAGTCAGAGCTGGGAAACCAAAACCCCAAACCACCCAGCCTCACTCCCCCATGCCCTCCCATGAAGAAATCACTATGGTCTGCATATGGCAGCCTGGCGTTCCGGCAAGAGCTCAGGCTTTGAAGTGAGGAGTCTGGATCTCAGTCCCTCCTCTGCCTTTCATGTGCAGGCATTCAGGGATCAGGGCACCTTGATGAGCTTCCCTTCCCATCTTTAGGAGGGGCAGATTGCACTTCCTACAGGGCCACCATCTACAGGACTCTAAAGAGGACCATGCACAAAGAACGTGTGACCAGCTCCCCCTGGAGGTGAACCATGGGATAAGTCCATCCCTTCCAGAGTTGTAGGGATATTGTAAATTAACAGCTGCAGAGCAGATAACAAAATCTGTCACTTAATCAATAATCACAATTATTATTATTAATCTATTAGAGTGTTTCTCTGGGTTCTTACTGATACTTACGAGCTGAACTTGAGGTAGATAGACTAAGAATGGCGCTGATTGTACTGCTTCCTGCTCAGCCTGTTGAATAACTGTAAATGATGGTCAATAGAGTGAAATGCTCTTGAAACCATGAAACTTAAAGGCCTCGTTTGGAAAATGAGGAAGATACAGTTAAAGAGGCTACAGAGTCATTGGAAGTCTTACTAGAGCTCCTCAGCGGAATCAGGGTGACAAGTCTGGTCTCTCAAAGCCCGGGTTCTCTCTCGTCACATCCCTTCCTGACTTCCCTCCCAGGACAACAGCGGTCCGTGTGTTACACTCTACAGTTACAACGGTGCTTTCGTAGAAGCTACTGCTCTTTGGTCCCTGTTGAGGGTTGAAAGGTGGCCCCCATATATATAATTGGCAGTCCTCCCCTCCAGTACCTGTGAATGTGATCTTATTTGAAAATGGGGTCTTCGCAGATGTCATCAGGTTAAGATGGGGTCCTACTGGACTAGGGTATGTCCTAATCCAATACAACTGTTTTCCTTGTAAAAAGAAGAGAAGACACCTGACGCACAAGAAAAAAACAGCCATGGGACCACAGAGGCAAACAACGGAGGGATGCTGAGGACTGCCAGCAGCACCAGAAGCTAAGAGAAAGGCATAGAACAGACTGTCTCCTAGAATCTTCAGAGAGAGCGTGATCCCGCTGCCCCCCTTAATTGCTGACTTTCTGCTTCCAGAACGGCAAGGGAAGAACTTTCTGTTGTTGGAAGCCACCTAGTCCACGGGACTTTGTTACAACAACACAAGCAAATGACTACCACCTCCAAAGCAGATGTGGGAGGTAAGGCCCCCCTGCTCTGCCGGCAGAACTGGAGCGCAGAGGCATGAATGGTGAAGCTGTGGCCAGCTCTCCTCCCTCATCTCTCCCCACCACAGTCTCCAGGCACCTGGCCCCCTTTCCTCAAACACACCCAGACCTTAGCACTTTCTCTGCTTTCTGGGGACACTGCTCCCTGCTCCCCAGAACTTCAAACTGATGCCTCTTTCCTCCCTCAGGTCTCCACCCACACCCTCCTGGGAGGCATCCCAGGCACCACACAGTCCGAGCCCCACTCTGTGCATTTGCTCTTCCTCCTTCTGCATCACACCTGTCAGCACCTGGAATGACCTTACTTATTGCATCACACCTGTCAGCACCTGGAATGACATCACACCTGTCAGCACCTGGAATGACCTTACTTATTGCATCACACCTGTCAGCACCTGGAATGACCTTGCTTATTGCATCACACCTGTCAGCACCTGGAATGACCTTACTTATTGCATCACACCTGTCAGCACCTGGAATGACCTTGCTTATTATTTATTCACATGCTCAGTGTCCCTCTTCCCATAGAAATCTTTCCTTCTTGAGGAGATAGAATTCCATCAGCCCCATTCATTGCAGTCCCTCCAGATGGGAGCACATCATCAATGTTCAGTAAGTATCTGCCAACGGAATGAAAAGAGCAGAGCTTTGAAATCAGACCTGCGTTCATAATTCAGCTCTGCCTTTGCCGGTTTGGTGGCCTTACTTGTGTTGTGAAACCTCGTTAGTGCTCAGTTTCCTCATCTGTCCAATGGGGCCAAGAATAGCCAATATCTGATGAGCTCTTCACTATGCCAGGTGTTGTTCTCATCAGTTTGAAGGCACTAACTCCTTTAAACTAACTCATATAAACCCTATGCTGAAGGGATGGTTACATGCCCATTTTACAGGGGGTGAAACAGAAAGAGAGATGACCTGCCAGCATTCCCACAGTGGCCTAGGATTTCATTTTTTGTTTGGCCAAAGTACCTATACTTGAGCATCACGCTTTGTTCTTCCAAGGATGCCCCAAAGATTTTTCTCTAATTAGGTGATGGGGAGGCCTAGAAACCAACCATGTTCAGCACTGAGAGTGGCCTGTAGCATATAATTAGTGCTTGACAATTAGAAGCTTGGTTGGTTTTGTTGCAACCCTTCCTCTAATTGAAATCCAATGGTTTCTTACCTCCTTCAGCAGTTCTGCAATGATTCGCTCTTTATTTCATCCCACTCTCCAGCCATAGAGCTTAACAGGTGACTTCTCGGGTGCCCAATTTGGCCCAGAGGGCCTTGGAGGGCTTACTCTATGCTGGGTTCCACGGAGCTCAGTTCCATTCAACAAACTCCTTCTGAGCACCAACCACTCCTCTGGCGCCATAGCAACGAGGACCCAGGGCACAGAGCTTCGACCCCCATCCAATCTGCCCAGCTTCTCTTTCCAACCCAGGTCAGCAGGGGAGGAGGAAGAAATCGAGTTCTGAAAACAGCGGCCACAAGACCCTCTCCCTGGGAGCAACTCACTTCACGGTCAGAGGCACAAGGCAGTCTGGTCTGGGAGCCAGAAGACATGGCCTCAAATCCCCAGGAGAAAGGATAGGATCATAGGAATCCAAGACTTTAGGGTCAGGCAGATGTGGGTTAAAATCCAAATCTGCTTTCTGGCCATATTGTTTTTGTAAGTCCCTCGACCTCCATGAGCCTGTTTCTTCACTGTTAAATGAGAGCCATCATAATGCCTGCTTTTTAGGGCTTCTGAAGGATTATGTGCGATACACCCATCTAAGTACTCCATAAACAGCAGCTGTTATTACTACTCTTATTACTAGTGATGTAATCTCGAGTAAATCACTTAATCTCCTTGAGCTTTGGTTTCTCACCTATAAAACAACAATAATAATTCTTGATTTTTAAAGAGAAGTTTGGAGGAATCTAAAGGAAATTCATATGTTAAAAGTCACAGATCAAGAGAGTGGATGGTCAGACAATGTTGTGAATGAACTTAATACCACCTAACTATACCCTTGAAAATGGTTAAAATGGTAAATGTTATGTTATGTCTCCTTTACCACAATAAAAAGATTAAAAAGTAAGCAACAGTAACAAACATATCTGTACCAGGGGCGCCTGGGTGGCTCAATTGGTTAAGCGACTGCCTTCGGCTCAGGTCATGATCCCAGAGTCCCAGGATCGAGCCCCACATCGGGCTCCCTGCTCGGCGGGAAGCCTGCTTCTCTCTCCCTCACTCCCCCTGCTTGTGTTCCCTCTCTGGCTGTGTTTCTCTCTGTCAAATAAATAAAATCTTTAAAAAAAAAACATATCCATACCAGTTGGGATTCCTGGTTATAAAGAGCAGTGCCCACTCCAGTGAGTTTAGCAGAAGAGGAATTTATTAAAGTGTCAGGACACCCATTTCCGGGGGGCGGGGGCAGAAAGTCACTCTCAGAGGCTACATAGCCAAGAACAATACCCACATCATGGACAGATTTTCACTGGCAAAGACTCGACAATGTCACACGGGTGTGAGCAGCAGAGGTCAGCTCCTCCTAGCACCCTCATCAGGCTGGACACACCCTCTGCACCTGAGTGCATTCTACCTGGGCCCCTGTTTCTCTGTTCCAGTCCCTTGAAAATCCAGGTTCTGCACAGACACTTCTGAGCGTCCACATCAAGGTCACATGCCAGGGCCCTTGGGATAACCGGCTGGGATACCAGGTCTCCGGGTCCAACCCTAGGAAGGCATGGACGCTCATAATGGAAGTTCCCCCAAGTTTAGGGGAAGCATGTAAAGAGACCCAGCCACAAAAATCCCCTTCAAGCACATTTCAGGGTCTTTTATTTTTTAATCTTTTTTTTTTTTTAGATTTTATTTATTTGACAGAGAGAAACACAGCCAGAGAGGGAACACAAGCAAGGGGGAGTGAGAGAGGGAGAAGCAGGCTTCCCGCCGAGCAGGGAGCCCGATGTGGGACTCGATCCCGGGTCTCCGGGATCATGACCTGAGCCGAAGGCAGTCGCTTAACCAACTGAGCCACCCAGGCGCCCCTTCAGGGTCTTGAAAGCCAAGCAGACCTGCGTTTCAATATCAGTTCTAGCGTGGCAAGCTACATTAACCATGGTAAACAGCCTCTCTGATTCTGTTTTCACATCTGTAATAAAGGAGTATTATTATCTCCTTTCAGAGTTTTTTTTTCCTTAGATTTATTTATTCATTTGAGAGAGCAAAAGAGAGAGAGCAGGGGAGAAACAGAGGGAGAGACAGAATCCCAAGCAACCTCCACGCCAGCACAGAGCCCAAAGCAGGGCTCGTGATCTCACAACCCCAAGATCATGACCCGAGCCGAAATCAGGAGGCAGATACTTAACAGACTGAGCCACCCAGATGCCCTCAGAGTATTTTTTAAAATATTGAAAATAACACATCTTAAGTCTGGCATATAATAGGTCCTTCCTCCGTAAACCCAACAAATCCAATAAAGCAACGGGACAAGAATGCTTTTTGACAATGTACCACTGCAAATGGCCAATATTCCAGTAATCCCTGCCATGGCTATTGTCCCCTCACAAGCACTCCAGATATCCTCCTCACAAAGACAGGGGTGATCCTGTGGCCACCTGCAGACTTCCAGCTGAAACACAGCAGGCATGGCCGACTGGGGAGAGAAGACACCTGCCACCTGCGGGACCACCTGCCACAAGATAGCTCTGCCCAGGTAGAGGCTGAGCAGGTAGGAGGCGCTTCCATCGCTGACACACACCCTACGCCACCTGGAAGCAGAGAGAATTCTAGAACATGCCTCGGCAAAGTGACTAATTACTGTTGTAACCTTAATTAAGTGCCAGCGCTCACACAGTCCAGTCTTGGGCTCTCATATGGAGGAGTCCTACAAAGGTTTTTCCAATTTGCATCTGCATCTCTCAAGGACCTTTACAAAAGACTCAAATCCTGATACACAACCACGCTCTTTAAAGTTCCTCCCCATCCCTCATGGTCTCCAAGCCTCCATGCTCATCAGCAGCCCCAAAGCCTCCTCTTGCATCCCGTGCTCTGCTGTCAGGACTCCCCAGATCGCCTGTGGGGATTCTCCTTCTCTCACTTATTTTCCTGTTCTTCTCCCAAGTCTCTCTGTCTCTCTGAAAGCTTTCCAAACCAGATCTCTCAGCTCAGCTCCTCTGTTTTCTCCAGGTGAGCAACTAGATCAGTCTGCACTCTGTGTGTGTGTGTGTGTGTGTGTGTGTGTGTGTGTGTCTGTGTCTGTGTCTGTGTCTGTGT
>PITA01003327.1:0-74936 GCA_004023965.1 Spilogale gracilis
GCTTCCGGGTCCAGTTGGGAGAAAGAAATGCTCCATAAAGCCTGAGAGCTCTAACGTAAAAGGTGCAGAGCTGGCGCCGACAGGGCTCCCCCGACCTCAGATGCAGCGAGCAGTGAGAAGCGGCGAGCCCGAGGGGCTCCACAGGTACCCGCGCCCGGTTGCTGGTCGCCCCGGGCCCAGTCCTTGGGTTCCCTCTTGCGTCTCCAGAACCGTGAAAAGATAACCTTGAGGCCTGGTACAGATTCAAGAGTGTGTGTGGACAAAACCCGAGTGGAATGACGTAAGCGCCGATGTAGCGGACAGGCCAGAGCTCGGAGGAGCTGCGCAGTAGGAGAGACATTTCCAGCCCGCAGGAGCAGGGCAGAGCGGTTACGTTCCCAACGGGAAAGCTGCTTGGTTATGGCAGGGATGGTGGGGATCTGCCCGCGAGTGACCTACCTCATGCGGCCCAGGGGGTTCTTGGTTGATGAAGATTCCGTGTCTGGGGGAGCAGAGCCTGTACTGCAGTCTTAGGGGGAGGGCTTAGCGTAAATGACCCTATTTGGGGCCTGTTGTCTTTTTTTTTTTTTTTTTGAACAGTACTACAAAAGCGCCCTTTGCAAGATAAACTTGTCTGGAGGCTTCTAAAAGCAATTTCCTTCAATAAAAGGAGGCATTAGTTATTTTAATCCACATGGGCATTTTTAGGAAAAAATGTTAAGATTTTCAAGAGTTAGAATTTCTGAATTTTTTCTCCTCCTGTTTTTCTCTTCCTCCTCTTTTCACTTCCTTTTCTTCTCTTTCTTCCTCTCCTCCTCCTCTCTCTCTCCTGTTGCTCCTTCAGTACAGCTCAGTGTTTGCTATCTGTGATCAGAAGTCTTCAGTGAGCCAAGGTATACAGGAATAAGGTAGTTAGGTTACCATCGAATGGTGCAAATAATAGTTGGAAAGGTAGGTAGGGAATAGATTTAAGAAGGCTTGAAATGCCATGCTAATGC
The DNA here is from genome assembly GCA_004023965.1 of Spilogale gracilis. Taxonomy (NCBI): domain Eukaryota; kingdom Metazoa; phylum Chordata; class Mammalia; order Carnivora; family Mephitidae; genus Spilogale; species Spilogale gracilis. The sequence goes on from PITA01003327.1 coordinate 978, forward strand.
ATGGAAACCCATAGTCACTGAGGATGAAGAAGCAGAGGGATGGAGATGTCTAATATTTTTAATTTATACTGGACATGAGATCATAACCTAATCGGTGTTTCTCCAGAATCAACAACTGAAGTGTCCATTCAGGGTCATGGTTACTCTTGTGAAAATATTAAATGGGAAGAGGGGGCAGAAACATTCTTTATATGTTGTTGGGACTCCACCTATCTCTGAATTGAGCCTTCCAACATCAGCAAAGAAACAGTGGAGCAGAGAACCTGCAAGGGAGAGCAAAGACAATTCTACCTTCTTATTTCCTCCTTCAGATGATCCCCCTTTCTTATTACTAACCTTCCCCAACTCACTTTTGCTTGGATTTCTGTACTGAAAAGTATTGGTTTTACCTTTAAGGCCCCTTCAAATCAGGTTTCCTTTTTCTTTTGGACTTTGTTTTACAAGGAACTTTCAATGAAGTCCAACAAAGCCACGGTGCTTCTCAAAGCCAGCTCTGTTTAAATTGTACGCAGAATTATAATTTCTTTAACGGTGGCCATTCCTCTGGTAATGTGTATCACACTGAAAAAAGATATTTTGAAATTCTTTAACAGCATATTAAAATGCAAATCGGTCTTCCTATTAAAGATTTCTGGAAGTTCTCTGACAACACATTTAAATGCAAATTGCTGAAGTGTAGATGCTAAAATTAAAATTGGGAAACAGAATACACCTCCATAGAGGGACTGGTGCTCTTAACGGTGAAGAGGAAAGCTAAGCTCTAGGTCCCCTGCATTATAATCACGTAGTCGGTGACCACATCTGGACAATTCCAGAGGAAAACAATCCCACCTCTCAGTTGCTCCTCCTCCTCCATTTAATTCTGCAAAATGGATCTGAACAGAGTGGGCTCCTGGCAACCTGATACAGTACATATTCTTCCCTCTTCTCGTGTTATGTTGCCTGGACAGAGGACAGGCAAAGCTCCTAACCCACTGGTATTATTTACTGCCATGCCCTGTTTACAGCACTTCTGAGATTTCTCCCCTTTCTCCTACTCTTCCTAAAACTGGATTGTTCCAGGAGGCAGATCCCCATGGCAACGATACAAGCCTGTGCTTTTCCAATTCTGCTTTTGTGACACTGCAGGGTCCTTCTAATTACTCCAGGGGGTGTTATGGGATTCTTAAAAATGGAATTAGTTTTAATTCACTTTAAACTTAAAATAAATTTGTCATTCTGTGGTTTGGGACCAATGGGTGGTGAAAAATTGGGTTGTGAGTAAGAGAGGTGGTGGGAGTAAGATTAAATAATGATCTGTTCAAAGACTTGATAACTTACTGTTAGAGATCATTTCAGGATGGTGTGGTTTCTACTAGTCCCTAAAATATAGCTCCCACATTAATATTCTAAAATATGCTGAGCCGGGAAGAGAGCCTTTCTAGCAAGGCTGAGCGTTCCATCTTTGGACATTGTTTCTCCTGGTGTCGTGTTCTTCGGACCTTTCTAAGTGGTCTTGGGAAAATTTCCTGATGCCGTAGGTCTCTTTGATATGCTTTATTGGATCCTCTGTTTAAAAGTAATTTTTAGTGGGGGAGTCTGGGTGGCTTAGTGGGTTGAACTGCTGGTTCTTGATTTTGGCTCAGGTCGTGATCTCAGGATCCTGGGTTCGAACCCTACATTGGGTTCCAGGCTCTGAGGGGAGTCTGCTTGAGATTCTTTCTCTGTCCCTCTGCCTCTCCCTTTGTTTGTGCATGTGCTCTCCTTTCTCCTTCTCTAATAAAAAAGTAAATCTTTAAAAAAAAAAGTAATTTTTAGTCATACAAATAATACAGGAATACATTTTCCTAAAAGACTCTTTGGTCTTAAACCCAGTACCCTCCTCTTCTCCTGGGAATTAATCTCTATTGTGAACTTAATTTGTACCCTTCAAATGCTTAAATATGTCTATAGATGATATATAGGACTGTTGTTAAACTATTGTTTAAAAGTCAATATGATTTTTTTGCCTCCCAATATGTCTTAGGGGGTTGTCAGTTTTGATGCTTATAGTTTTAATTCATTTATTTGCTTTTAGTATTATCATATGATTGATAGCTTATTTAGCCAATCTCTTAATGGTAGACATTTAGATTACTTACAGTTTTTGACTATTACAAATAATGCTGCAAGGAATATTTTTGTATTCAGTTCATAGTGGGTAGATACTTAGAAATGCAATTACTCTGAACCTAATTTTTTAAGGAATTTGCCTCTTTCTCCTGGCTGCATATATCAAGAGATCTAGAAAAATTCTTTTTCTGACTTGTAAGTTCTGGTTTCCTGAAAAGAGAGATTTTGTTCCCTATTGAAACTTTTGTTCAATAATCTGTATAATTAAAAAAATAACAGTATCACAGGAAATTGCATCACAGTGCAAGCCATATCTTGTGTTTTATCCACAGTGCAAATGACAGGGCATAAAGCAGAGCTCTGAGTGGTGGAGTTAATATCATTTATTCGGGGTTGCTGCTTATCTGTAGATTCTGTATTCTTCCCCAACAGTCAAGAACTCACTGTCTGTTTTTCTGCTAAGTGTTTCATTTCTCTTTGAAAAGTTTGCTGTAGAGAGGAACAATAATTTGCAGTTGTGTAGTTCTTTGTTTTCTTTGGTGAGCCTCATAGTCTGAAAGTAATGAATTATCTGGTGAATTCAGGCCACGTACATAGTTCAGAGTTGTTGATGATTATGATGATGATGACGATAAGGACCATGGTAATGGTCCACTGAACTGATTGGAATACTTGCTGAAGGAAGAAACATAACTGCTGAATGACTTCTTTTTGTAGAGTACCTGCTAAGCTTAGGGAATACACAGGCTTTTATATGATGTAATTTTAAATTGAAGGCCAACACCTTCATATTCCATTTAAGAAAATTGGATCTGAAAGAGGTGATGTATCTTGTTCAGGATCACTTAGCCAGATAGTGGCAGGGTCAGCATTATAAACCAGATTTTTAAAAATTTACTTTTTGGTTTACGGTTCTATAAGTTTTGACATATTCACCAACAAAATTAGGATACAGAACAGTTCCATCACTCCAAAAGTCATGTTTCTCTTGTGTAGTCAAATATGACCTCTATCCCTTACCTTGACAGCTAGGGATCTCTGAAATAGTAGTAACTATTTCCAGGATTTCATATAAATGAAGCATAGAGAATCTAATCTTTTACATCTGACTACTTCCACTTACAGTATAACATGTTTAAGATTCGTTCATGTTGTTGAGTACATTAGAAGTTTGTTCCTTTTTGTTTCTGAGTGGCATTCCCTTGTGTGGGTGTACTGAAGTTACTTTATCCATTCACCCCACTGAAGGGTGGTTGGGTTGTTCGTAACTTCTGGTGATTACAAATAATGCTTCTATAAGTATTTGTGTACAAATTTTTGTCAGAACACAAGATTGTATTTATCTAGAGTGACTAGAAGTGGAATTGCTTGGTTATATAGTAAATTTATGTTTAATGTTTTAAGAAGCTACTGAACTGTTAACCAGAGAGACTACACCATTTTGCAGCCCCACAAAAATAGGATATTCAATTATTGACACCTTTGCTACTGTTAATGTTCAGATTTTAGCAATTTTAATGTTTGTAGTGTATCCCATTGTAGTTTGACTTTGCATTTACCTGAGAAATAATGATATTTCATGTTTTCATGCCCTTGTCATTTGTGTCTTCTCTGGGGAAGTGCCTGCTAAAATCTTTGATCTGGTTTTTAATTGGCTTATATGTTGCCTTTGTATTGAATTTTAAAATTAAAAAAACATGTATATTCAGGTTACAAGTACTTTGTTGGATATGTGATTTGTGGCTATTTTTCCTGTTATGTAGCTAGTCTTTTTTTTCTGCTGTCTTTCACAGAGCCACGTTTTCATTTCTGATAAAATCAAATTTATCAATTTTTATTTTATGGGTTGTGTTTCGATATTGTATCTAAGAGCTTTTTGCCTAACCCAAGATTTCAAAGATCTATGTTGGTGTCTAAAAGTTTAATAGTTCTGTGCTTTCCATGTAAATGCAAGATCCGTTTTGAGGTGATTTTTATTTGCTATGTGATGTATAAATAGAGGTTGTTTTGTTTTGTTTTGTTCTTTGTTTTTCTTTTGGTTTACATGTGTATGGTTGTCCATCCGCCTTCATTGGAAAGACTGTACTTTATCTCCACTGACTTACTTTTGCATTATTATCAAAACCCAATTTTTTGTGTGTCTGTTTCTGAAATCTGTATTCTGTTCTTTTGATCCATACTAGCCCTATATCAATATCACACTGTCTTCTTTACTGTGGTTTTATAATACATTTTACCAAATTATGTAAGAGCTCTTTGTTCTTAATTTTAAAAATTATTTGGGTTACTTTTAGTTCCTTTGCCTTTTTATTGAAACCTGGAACCAGTTTTTCAATATCTCAAAAAAAATTCCTGCTAGAATTTTGGTTGGGATTTTATCTTTAGATTCAGTTTGGGAGAGATTTGAGAAAAATTAAAATCTTAAAATATTGAGGAAAATTAGAGTCCTAAAATATCAAGGTTTCCAGTCTGCACACACAGTATGTCTCTCTTTTTATTCACATTCTTCTTTACTTTCATTCATGTTTTAAAGTTTTCAGGAACAGATTTTGCACATATTTTGTTAGACTTATCCCTAAGTATTTGATTTTTTTGAGCTTTAAAAAAATTTTTTTTTGGTTTTCAAATGTTCATTGCTTACTGGAGAGAAATATGATTGATTTTTGTGTGTAGACCTTGTATCATGCAGCCAAATATTAGGTCTAGGAGCTTTTTGATACGTGCTTTGAAATTTTCCATGTAGGCAGTGATAGTGCCTATGAGTAGAGAGAGTGTTATTTTTTCATTTTCAACATCTATATGCATTTTATTTCTTTTGTGTCTTATTGCAATGACTAGGGTTTTAGTACAATATTGAATAGGAAGGGTGATAGTGGATACCCTTGCCTTGGTCTCCATCTTAAGGGAAAAGCCTTCATTCTATATTCATTACTTATGTGGTTTGCTGCATTTTTCTTTAAAGATTTTATTTATTTATTTGACAGAAACACAGCGAGAGAGGGAACACAAGCAGGGGGAGTGAGAGAAGGAGAAGCAGGATTCCCACAGAGCAGGGAGCCCGATGTGGGGCTTGATACCCGGATTCCGGGATCGTGACCCGAGCCGAAGGCAGTCGCTTAATGACTGAGCCACCCAGATGTCCCTTGCTCCATGTCTTTGTTTTTGTTTTTTTTTTTAAATTTTTTAATTATTTTTTTATTTATTTAAAGATTTTATTCATTTATTTGACAGAGAGAAACACAGCCAGAGAGGGAACACAAGCAGGGGGAGTGAGAGAGGGAGAAGCAGGCTTCCCGCCAAGCAGGGAGCCCCACATGGGGCTCAATCCCAGGTCTCTGGGATCATGACCTGAGCCGAAGGCAGTTGCTTAACCAACTGAGCCACCCAGGTGCCCCTTTGCTCCATGTTTTTAAAGAGATTTTTATTCCGATAAGAAAAATATCTTCTATTTCTAAATTGCTAAGGGTTACCTGGCTGGCTCAGTCAATAGAGCTTGTGACTCTTAATCTAGGGGATGTGAGTTCAAGCCCCAGTTTGGGTGTACAGCCTACTATATCTCATTTGCTAAGAGTTTTTAATCATGAATGGATGTTGAATTCTTTCAGAATAATTTTCTGCATCTTTGATATAATGTGATTTAGTCTGTTAACATGATGGGCTATCCTGATTTATTTTCTAATGACCAACCAGCCTTGCATTTCTGGAAAACACTACTTTGTCGTGGTGTGTGCTATTTTTTATATGTTACTGGATTTGACTTCTAGTATTTTGTTGAGAACTTTTATGTCTGTATTCATAAAGGATATTAGTTTTTAGTTTTCCTTTCTTTATATTGCCCTTATCTGGATTGTTGTCAGGGTACTGCTGGCGTTACAAAAGGAGTTCAGTAAGTATTTCCTCCTTTTCTGTATTCTGGAAGAGATTGTGAGGAATTGGTATTATTATTGTTATGATTGGTATAATTTATCTGTCAATGTTGCCCCTATAGTTTTCTTAGTTGAAAGTTTTTGAATTATGAACTAAAGTTCTTTAAAAATAAATATAGACCCATTCAGGCTATCTATTTCTTGAGTGAGTTTTGGTAGCATGTCTTTCAACTGGTCCAGTTCATCTAAATTGTTAAATTTATGGTCATAAAGTCAATATTAACATTCTCCTATAATCTTTTAATGCCTGTGATGTCCATAGTGATACATTCTGATTTTGATGATTTGTGTCTTATTTCTGTTTTCTTTTGTCAGTCTGGGTTGAGATTTTTATCAATGAAGTTTATCTTTTCAAAGAGCTCCTTTTGGTTTCATTGATTTTTCTTATGTTTTCCATTTTCTTCTTTATTATTTACTTCTTTTGGCTTGCTTTAAATTCCATATGCTATTCTTAGTGCAGAACTTTATCAATTTAAGAATGTTCTTCATTTCGTTTTCTTTCTTTCTTTTTTTTTTTTTTTTAAGATTTTATTTATTTGTCAGAGAGGGAGCACAAGCAGGGGATCAGCAGGCAAAGGGAGAAGTAGGCACCTTTCCAAGCAAGGAGCCTGATGAGGGACTCAGTCCCAAGACCCTGGGATCACAACTTGAGCCAAAGGCAGATGCTTAACCAACTGAGTCACCCAGGTGCCCTTCTTTCTTTCCTTTCTTTTTTGTTTTCTAAGTTTATTATTATTATTATTGTTATTATTATTTAGTAAACTTTATACCCAATGTGGGGCTCAAACTCATGACCTTGAGATCAAGACTTATAAACTCTTCTGACTGAGCCAGCCAGGCTCCCCTGTTATTCATTTTTAATACAATCATTAAATGCTGTATGTTATCTTCTAAGCACTGCTTTAGGTGTATCCCATAAATTTTGATGTCTTGTATGTTCATGTTCATTCAATTCAGAGTTATTTTTAACTTCCTTTGACTCCTGGATTATTTAAACATTTTTTTTTTTAAAGATTTTATTTATTTGACAGAGAGAAGCACAGCTAGAGAGGAAACTCAAGCAGGGGGAGTGAGAGAGGGAGAAGCAGGCTTCCCACCGAGCAGGGAGCCTGATGTGGGGCTTGATCCCGGGTCTCCAGGATCATGACCTGAGCCGAAGGCAGTCGCTTAACCAACTGAGCCACCCAGGCACCCCTAAACATTTTTTTTTTAAAGATTTTGTTTATTTATTTGACACACAGAGAGAGAGATCACAGATAGGCAGAGAGGCAGGCAGAAAGAGAGGAGGAAGCAGGCTCCCTGCTGAGCAGAGAGCCCAATGCGGCCTCGATCCCAGGATTTTGAGATCATGACCTGAGCCTAAGGCAGAGGCTTTAACCCACAGAGCCACCCAGGTGCCCTGACTCCTGGATTATTTAGAAGTATGTTGTTTAACTTGCAAATTTGGGGGGATTTTCGGGGTGCCTGGGTGGCTTAGTTGGTTGGGCGACTGCCTTCGGCTCAGGTCATGATCCTGGAGACCCGGGATCGAGTCCCACATCGGGCTCCCTGCTCGGTGTTCCCTGCTTTTCCCTCTCTCACTCCCCCTGCTTGTGTTCTCTCTCTGGCTGTGTTTCTCTCTGTCAAATAAATAAAATCTTTGAAAAAAAAATTGGGGGGGATTTTCTAGATATCTTTCTGTTATTGATTCCTGATTCAATTTTTTTATGATTGGAGAACAATACCTTGCATTATTTAGATAAAATTTTTGTTAAAGTTTGTTTTTATATGATGTATCCTGCTGATGTTCCATGTGTACTTGAAAAGAGCATGTATTGTACATTATTGTATGGAGGGCTGTATGAATGTTAATTAGGTCAGGTTGATTGATAGTCTTATTCAAGACTTCTGTATCCTTGTTGGTTTTCTTTCTGTTTGGCCTTTGGATTACTGAGACATGAATGCTGAAGTCTCCAAATATAATTATGGCTTTCTCCTTTTAGCTACACTCATTTTTGCTTCATGTACTTTTGTTTGTTATTAGGTGCAGATATACTTGGAATTTTCTTGGTGTATTGACCCTTTTAAAATAATTTTTGTAATATCCGTCTTTATTTCTGATCATTTTTTGTTGTTGTTCTGAAGTCTTTACCTTTTTGTAGCTTCTCCTATGATTGACTTGGTGACAGAGGAGCACGAGAAGAGGAAGAAAGACTCTTGAGTGCACAGAGGTCATCTTTTCTAGTTCCTCTGATCATAGAGAAATATGGCCTTTCAGATCATCTAAACATCTGCAGAAGAGGATAGTCTCACGATGTAGGCCAACACAGGAGAATAAAAAATATTAAATTAAACTAGCATTCCTCCATAGTACCCATCCCACAGAGGGTCCCTTTCCTCATTTTCTGGCCATGAGAAGAGAGGAAAGAACCCCTCTGAAGTGTTTGCTGGTTGCACCTGCTTCATGGTCTTGAGATCAGAATTTCATGGAATTCAAGCTGGTAGATAGGGGAGGGGAAAAAACCAGGAATGTTTGTACCATATTGGTCATGCTTCGGGTTCTTTTATTTACTTTTATTGTAATCAGATAGTTGCTTGATGTTTTCTGCTCAGAATTTTTAATTGTAATCAGAGGGAGAGAAAGTACGGAGTGAGCTTACTCCTTAGCTGGAACCATCACCTCATGGTGAGGTGCACTGTAATGTGAATGCACTGTAATCCTTACTGTGGGCAACTCAGAATCTTTCCCCTCACTGTGTCACTTGGGTCAAAATACTTTCTCAACTGGTTCCATTTTGCTTCAAGTCCTCATGTCACATACTAATTTAAACAAATGTCAGTAATGCAAGTGCAACACCCAGCCACTTATACCTTAATTCCCACCAGCTTAGTAGGTGATCACTTGCATATATCATAACCAAGAGATGGCAGAAACAAAAATGGAGAACTAAAGTTCCTTGTCAGAAATAAAAAGGAATCCTAGAGACTTGCTTTCTGAAGACCATGTCTTGGTCAGGCATGAAAGTATATGTCCTTGAACCCAGGAAGGATAAATAAGAACTTTGATTATTTGGGGGATATAAATCAATAGGTATTAGGTTTTATCAGTAACTATTCCTTTGGTTGTGATTGTAGAAATCTAACACTTTTTGGCTTAAGTTAAAAAATAAATATACTTAAGAATATGGCTTCAGAAGTGACTAAATCTAGTTTCTTAAATTATGCAGCCAGGAATCTGCTTTCCTCATTTTCACAGTTTCATTCTTGGACAGATTCTTCCCATGGTCTGGTAAGGTCATGACTAATTTCAGATTTATAATGTTCCTCAAAGCAACTGCAGGAAGTATAGTATCTTTCTCACCATTGTAATTGCAAGTTGAAGGTTCACTTTGATTGGTCTGGACAGGGCTTTATTCCCATCCTTGAGCCAGTGATTACTATTCTGATTTTCCAGGCCTATGTCTGGAATCAGGAAGTGGGCTCAGCTTTTGATAGAGCACAGGCTACAAGTAAGGAAGGAGCAAATCCTCCAGGAAATTTGAAGTCCTGTAAATATAAGAAGAAGGCATTGATTCTGAAAAAGTGAAACAAGAGCTATCAACTATGTAGGCAATGTTTACAGAAGGGTAGAAAACTATGGAAAGAAACCTTTCCTACTTCACAGTGTGGCTTAGAAGTCTACCTTGTGTGAGAAGGAAAGCTTAAAGACTGATTTTCTAAAATTCTAACAGTAGCAATTCTCTTGAATCCAGGAGAGTAAGTGAATATGCTGAGTTTTTGTAGTCACTGAATTTAGCATTGCCATGTGTAGTAAATGCCATTCGCCTGTAATATTGAATGGCATATACAAAAGACAGACCAGTGCCTCTTTTTTTGTTACTAATTGCTACCTACTATATTTTGTTACTTATAAAAAAATAAGGAACAGATATCAAGTTAGCAAGATTGCTTTTGAAGTTAAGTAGTATGTCAGATACACTTTTTAATGTTAACATCTTTATAGCTAAGGAAAAAAAAATATTAAGAGTTAAAAGTAGAACATTGGTTGAAGAAGAATTTGGAAGAGAATAGGCATTTCCAAAGTTACAAGTGCTGCTCTCCCATCTTCCACATGTCTCACTGGTTTAGTGGGGTTCAGGGTTGAGTGTCACAGCCTGATTCCCTTAAGTGATCATCAGAAATATGCATCAAAGGAGCACCTCATTGAAATCGTTGCCACCATTCAGCTGCTGACAGAGATGTGGAGGTGAGAAGCTTGGTGGCAAAACTGCTTCACAAAAGATTGAGTCTCTCCCTATCAGTGGGGCATTTGTAGGGGAGTGGGAAGAGGGTCTCAGCAGGGGGTGGTATGTGATTGCATGTGGCAGTGCATCACAAAAGGAAAATTTCCTGGGAACTAAGAAAGAGGTGAGAGATTTAGGCAAATGGCAGGGTGACTGTTCAACACTTGAAAATCTGAGAGCCTAAAATAGTCCTTAACTCTCTTTGGGATAAGAAGAAAAAGAAAGAGAACCAAAGAGAACCAAAAGAATGCTTTCATGTTTTATTCGAAGTCTGACATGTAGAGTAGCTGGCATAGCTATCTTTAACTGTCAGAAAGCATCTCAGGATGAAAAGTTAACTCACAGCTTTCTTAATGTTCTATCCATCCATCCTCCTGAACTTTTCCTATCTCTCGCTTTTGTAGAGTCAAGGGACCTCAGTATGATTTGTGTGGTCCAAGTAATACACTTTGGGACTCACTGACCAAGTTTTTTCTTTTTCTAAGCACTGAATAAATACAGCGTGGATTTTTCACTAGGGTCTACCCCAAACTCTCGCATAATGTATACATTCCTGTGTGCTGTTTCACCCTATAAGTATACAATTATTGGATCATGAAAGAAACATTTCTATTTTAATTAAAAAATTGGACTACACATTGCTGTCTGTTTTGCAAATATAGGGCTATGGTTTCGAATGATAGTATTTTGTAGTTGGTATTGGATGATCTGACACGGCAGCACATCTTTGATTAAAGGACCAATCCCTTTGTAAGTTTTTGCCCACTTCAAAATTCAGAATAGGTAGAACAGTTTTTAGATGCACAGAATTTTTGTGTTTCAACCACAGGCCTGAGTGGAAAGCATATGACTGTAATGGTTATCATACTAATTTTCCCCCCTTTAAGCCTTCTGTTAATGATGACACTAATTTTATGATAAAGGATTTAAATCATTAGCGTCATTCTTTGATGTTTTGGGCAATAACGTGTTTGATTATGTTTTGAATCATTGCCAACTGCCAGGCCTAGTATGATATGAAACTTGGAAGTTTGGAGATTTTTGTTTTTAGATAGCTCTCTTTATTTCTTTATGTTTCTGGCTACTTTGAGATCATAGTCATACATCATATACATCACACTGTGTGAGTGAAGATATCTTCTTCCCTTCGAAAACATAAGAATACCTTTATGCTTAGATTTGACTGCATATTGAATGAGGTGTAGGTGTAGTCATAGGTCTGGAGTGACCCATAGATTCTCTAGCAGAGGCCTCATTGTGATTTCCACTGTCATTTTTGGGAATTGAATTGGTTGTACTTAATCTATAAAAGTGTCCAGTTTTAAAGGGCTCTGGAATTTGTGATGGAAAATAAATCACTTAACAAATAATACAATCTTGGGGCGCCTAGAGGGCTCAGGTTAAGCCTCTGCCTTCAGCTCAGATCATGATCTTAGAGTCCTGGGATGGAGCCCCGCATTGGGCTCTCTGCTCAGCAGGAAGTCTGCTCCCCCCCCACCTGCTTCTCTGCCTACCTGTGATCTCTCTCTCTCTCTCTCTGTGTCAAATAAATAAATAAAATCTTTAAAAAAAATACAGTCTTCTGTTTCTTATACTGGAGACTTTAGATTGTGCTGTACAATTGAACCGTTCATATTGACAAATAGTTATGAACACCCACCATGATCCAACCACTGTGAAAGATGTGGGGCTGTGAAGATGAATGAGACATTGTCCCTAAGGAAGGGGGGTGGTGGTGAGATTGAGGATGGGGAAACATGATATAACAAATGGACATCTGCATTGTACCTTAGAGTTAGTCATTTAAATGTAACTCCAGAATGTAGTCTTAGGAGGAGGAATTATGACCCATTTCTATTCTTAGTTTTAAGAATGTCGGCAAAGTCCTTTTATATAGATTGAGTTACCTAGAATTGGATTTATGATAACACTGAGTTAGCATGGTTGGTGAGGTCACCAACTGCTACCTCCCATGGTCATCATAATAGTAGCAGTAGTGAGAGTAATGGTGATCTTATGTCAGATCCCTTTTGGGAACTCACTGTGTCCCAGGTTTGATTCTAAATGTATTTGATGATTTTCCTCACTTTATCCTTATGTGGTAGTCTCAAGTCCTCCCAGAAGCAGATGCCAAAACAGGATGAAGCAGGCACATGTTTTGTTAGGAGAGAGATCTGTGAGAGAAAATGGGAGGGAGCAGCGAGAGGCTAATAGGTCTGCCAGGCTGTGATGTAAGTTTCACCTGAAGTGTGAAGGGAAGGAGGGTTTGGTGGAATTATCCAGGGTTGCAATAGTCTGAGGAAGAGTAGGCAAGTTGGGCAGGGAGTCCTTGAGTCAAAATTAACCAGTAAAGGGTCTCATGTCTTCTAGAAACAGGCCTACCTTAACATACTTCCTGTGTTCTGCTGAGGGTGGTGAGAGGCTTGTGGGAGTCCAGGCATTGGCCTGTGGTGCTGTGGATTTCACAGGGTAGCTGCTGGAGTCATTGGTAGCTTAATTGTTTACTCTGGTGTGGTTGGAGTCTGGATACATTTTCACAGCCACCATACTTCACAGCAGCTCCATTTTACAGTTGAGAAAACTAAGGCAACAGAGAGACTAAGTAACTTGCCCACTGTTAGCAATTCATGAGTGGCAGAGCCAGGATTCCAAGTCATGCCCTCTGGTGTCAGATTCTATGCTTTTAATCCCCAGACCAGCTGTCAAGGTCATACTTTTACAGTCTTTGATACTGTTGGAAAAAGAATCTTTAAAAAAAAAAAAGATTTTATTTATTTGACAGAGAGAAACACAGCCAGAGAGGGAACACAAGCAGGGGGAGTGAGAGAGGAAGAAGCAGGCTTCCTGCCGGGCAGGGAGGGGCGGGGAGCCCGATGTGGGACTCCATCCAGGGTCTCCAGGATCATGACCTGAGCCGAAGGAGTCGCTCAGTCAACCAACTGAGCCACCCAGGCGCCCCTGGAACAAGAATCTTTACACCGATTGACAAACCGAAATACCGTACAAAGATCTACAGCAGTTCTTACTTAACTTCAGCCTGCATAGACTCCTCCAGGGGTACAGAGGAATAGCTTCTCCCTGTGCAGATTTCTGGTGTAGTAAGTTTGGGTGGAGCTTCGGGGCATACATTTTTAAGGGCCATCCCTAGTGACTCTTTGCAAGTGATCCTTAAATCAGACTTTAACAAACCCTGCTCTAGAGAAAAAATGAGGGCATGGAAACCAAAGAGTAGTTTCAGTTCTGATTGTGCCCGTTTCTAGTTGTAAAGTCTCAAGACAGGTTGCTTAAATTTGACTAACTAGTTTTACAAATTTGCAAGTGGAGATGGTATAACAGCAGTAATTATTTAATTACTCAGCAGTTTGTTGTGAGTCTGTTGGACTAGATGTGAAGGCATTGCTTGGTAATTGGGGGATCGTGATGTAATTGCCTGCTTTGATGCTGCCAGCCACGGTGCCCTCAGCAGCAGCTTCGCTGACTAGGTTGTCAGATGGTTGGGGACCCTGACTGTTTGTGGGTACATCATGTGCTTCCGATGTGAGCATATTTGATATCTGCCCCTGGATCCAGGTAAAGGAAAGGGATGTCTTTAAAGTAGTCAATAAATCAAAGAATAATTTCTCCTCTGGTTCTGTAGTAAGTCACGTTATGGCTTTAGAGAGTGTTCTGGTTATGTGGGAGGCTTGAAAATAAAATCCTTGAAAGGGCATTTCATTGGTGCATTTTCCCCCTTTGTTCATGGCATTGCTACTGGTTCCTTTAAAAAATTAACAGTGATAGTGACACAGTGCTTAGGAAGGTGAAGACAACTTTCGTTTAATGCATGTCTCTTCCTTCAGCATCCTATGGGAACCAGAATTTACCAGACTGGCACCTTATTGCATTTAACTCTAGATTTCAGGGATTAGCTCCAGTGCCTGTCTGCTAAGGATTTAAGGGACTGAGGTTTAAAGCCATGAGGTGCCTTGCCATTAATATTTTTACTTGTCTGTAGAGATTGCTTATCACTGGTCTCACATTACCCTTCCTTTATCTGCCTAGGAAGCAGTGTCTGGTGGAGAAGGGATACCTGTTGTCCAAGATTGGGCACTGTTACACACAGTCTCTCTACTGTTTCTGTCCTGGTGCTTTTCTCTTCTCCATTGTGTTCTTCAGCCAAAGATCTCAGAAAAGGAAATAGCTACTGAGCTACGCTGAACTTCAGCCTCTTTATCTGTAACTTGAGGGTAATAATATTTCTCCTTTCTGTTTCATGGTGGATCAGGTAAAAATAGAGGCAACTCCTTTCTGAAGATCTAATTGGTTATCAAATTGTGTTACCCAATAAAGTATCATTAATACTGAACCTTACTTCCATAGGGAAAATATTTTAAGCTTTTTTTCCAGAAGTACACTTTATACCATAAAATTAAGAGAACTACCAAAAGTAAAAAAAAAAAAAAAAAAAAAAAAAAAAAAAGAAAACGAAAGGAAAAAAAAAGAAAAAATCCAAACAGAAACTTTTTATTTTATTTTACTTTATTTTTTAAATTATTTATTTGACAGAGAGAAACACAGCTAGAGAGGGAGTACAAGCAGGGGGAGTGAGAGAGGGATAATCAGGCTTCTTGCCAAGCAGGGAACCCAATGCAGGGCTCGATCCCAGAACCCTGGGATCATGGCCTGAGCTGAAGGCAGACGCTTAACGACTGAGCCACCCAGGTGCCCTAGAAACTTTTAATTAACATTTATTAAACATATAAAACCAAACGATAAAAATCCCTGTTATATTCTTTATGGAAAATTTTTGCGTGAACTAAATTGGATGAGATACACTGAAATATAATCATTAAGATTATTGTTATTTTTTTGTACTAAAATTTTCCTTTTGCAGTCTAGGTACTGTTCAGCTTACTCATCTTAAACAGATTTATGATTGGGTCAGTCAGATTGCCTGAATGCCTTTTAATTACTAGAATAGTGAATGTTCAGGGAGAAGCAGTTTCCATAATGACTTCTTTTTCAAACCTTTCTTGTTCTTTTGTATCAGTAAGATCTTTTCTTCCAAGCATTCATTAGTGATGTGCCTTACAAACGAATATCAGATTTGCTCTTTTGCACAGTGTAACCAAGATATTTGCTTTCAAAAAAGGTCCATTTTTATTTTCTTGTAATGCCTATCAGGAAAGGTAGTTTTCACCTTAAATAATTTCAGCTACTGCCCCTGGGAACCAGCCCTGAAGTATCTGCATCCTTGCCTGCAGCTTCCTTTGAACTCTGACCTCATGCCAATCTATTCTCTTTCTCCAGATAGAGCCAAAGGGATGATAAAGAAAAGTTGTCAGTTTATTTATAATGATGTTGATTCTAATGCAGTTTAATGTGGATACAAAGATGTAACAATAGAGGATATTAACTTGGAACACTGAGAGCTTACGTAGTCAATGAAGACTTTTAGGGAAGAAAGGTAGTAGGTCTAAGTTTAGATGAAGTAGTATATACACAGCAAAGATAGGATGAGTGGGACTCAGAGCCAAAGGAACAGAATGAGGAGGATTTATATTCTTTTTTTTTTTTTAAGATTTTATTTATTTATTTGACAGAGAGAAACACAGCTAGAGAAGGAACACAAGCAGAGGTAGTGGGAGAGGGAGAAGCAGGCTTCCCGCCAAGCAGGGAGCCCGATGCGGGGCTCGATCCTGGGACTCCTGAATCATGACCTGAGCCAAAGGTAGATGCTTAATGACTGAGCCACACAGGTACCCTGAAGGCCTTATATTCTTGAGTTTATAATATCTTTGTCTCCTGGTCATTTTTTTTTTTTTCAGTTTAAATTAAGAATACAATTTTATTTATTTTTATTTATTTATTTTTTAAAAGATTTTATTTATTTGACAAAGAGAAACACAGCCAGAGAGGGAACACAAGCAGGGGGAGTGAGAGAGGGAGAAGCAGGCTTCCCGCTGAGCAGGGAGCCCAATGTGGGACTCGATCCCAGGTCTCCGGGATCATGACCTGAGCCGAAGGCAGTCGCCCAACCAACTGAGCCACCCAGGCACCCACAATTTAGGTTTTACTTACTGCACATTTTATAACCTAGACTATTAAGAATCCTTAAATTTTTTTTATTTTTTATTGGGATATAATTGACATATAACAATGTGTAAGTGAGGTATGTGAGGTGTTGGTTCGATACATTTATATTTTACAATATGATTACTATTAGCTAACACTTGTATCACATCACATACTTATAATTTCTTTTTTGTGTTGAGAACAATTGAGGTCTAGTCTTAGAGCAACTTTGGAGTTTATAACACAGTATTGCTGACTATACATTGTTATAAATTAGGTCTCCAGAATTTATTAATCTCCTAGCTGCATACTGTCATTTCTTTTAAGCACCCTAAATTCTTCCCGTGTCAGTATCCCTCACCTGCACACCTCCACACTTTCTGAACTTTTGCTCAGATCATTTGTCTTCCTTGGTTCTTCCAAAGTTTATGGTTTATTCCCTCTGTACTTCAGTATATTTTTTTAGAGAGGGAAGTTTTGTGTTTTATGGGTTTTTTTTTCCCCCCCAGGGGTTCCTGTTAGATATACCTAAAAGTCATTAGACCAGGGACATTAAAATGAGATAAAACTCAGGAGGTTGGGTGCCTGGGTGGCTCAGTGGGCTAAAGCCTCTGCCTTCAGCTCAGGTCATGATCTCGGGGTCCTGGGATCAAGGCCCGCATCTGGCTCTCTGCTCAGCAGGGAGCCTGTGTCCTCCTCTCTCTCTGCCTGCCTCTCTGCTTACTTGTGATCTCTCTGTCAAATAAATAAATAAAATCTTAAAAAAAAAACAAAAAAGCTCATGAGATCTGGGTACTTAGTTGGAAAAAAAAATCATCTGTATTTTTATTAACAACTATCTTAAACCGAATATTTATTTTAGTTATGAATGATGGCCACCAGTCATTATAATATTAGCCATATTTCTGAGTTTGATATTAGTAGAACTTACAAACATTTTTGTGACGTATCAGTTGTTATAGATTCTTGAAATATTTAAAATCACTTGTTCAAAATTAGGGTAATTATTAGACTGCAGCAATATCTTTGCTATTTAATGCATCATAAGTGAAGGTGCATATATATTTCTGTATGGATTTAAAAGAACACTTTATTTTTCAGTATTACTGGCTTCCTTTGCAACCATTTGCATTTTATTTTATGCATTTAAAAACCTTAATATGAGAAAGTGTTCATGGAACCTTCATCAGATTGCCAAAGTGATATTTGGCATAAAAATAGGAACACTTGGACTGCAAGCTCAATGAGGCCTGTGAGGGATGGTGGTGGTATCTGTACAGGCCCAGTTCAGTGGTATTTTGGGATATGGTGAGGTTGTCCTTGCTGTGATAAGGAGTTTAGCATTGAAGGCCTGGTCTATCCAGAATACTAAAGAACAGAGTTTGGTTTGATGGAATTATTCTTTTAGGAAAATGCATCTGGCTATCTTACCTGGATGGATTAGAAGGTCAAACTCATCTACAAATTAATTGTAGTCCAGGTATGAGATGAGAAGGCCTAATCAAAGATGATGTCTGTGTTTATTGTTTTTTTTTTAAACATTTTTTTTTTTTTTAAGATTCTATCTATTTGACAGAGGGAAACACAGCCAGAGTGGGAACACAAGCAGGGGGAGTGAGAGAGGGAGAAGCAGGCTTCCCGCTGAGCAGGGAGCCCAATGTGGGGCTCGATCCCCGGTCACCAGGATCATGACCTGAGCTGAAGGCAGTTGCTTAACCAACTGAGCCACCCAGGTGCCCTGTGTTTATTGTTTTTATACTTTTTTTTCATTGTGGCTTTTCTAGAAATTTTAATTATTGTTTATAAAGGTTTGTTCTTATAAAGATGCACTGCAGTTTTATTCTTCTGTGTCATTACCGTGCCTGACTATGCATTGCTGAAATTTCATTCTGAATTATCTTATAATTTGACTGAAACTTGATCCACCTGTAGAGACCTTCAAAAACATTCATATTAAGCAGATAAGATGGTAACCTGTTTAGCAGACTCCATCTGGAATATCAATTCTCCTTAAGTCCGAGCCAATTTCAGTGATGAACTAACCACAGAAGCATAGTTTAATAAAACGAAATATCCATTTCATTTCATTAGTCAGTTTTTATGTGATTAAACAAGAAGCCAATTACATTTTGCATATAATATTAAATGTTTTTTAGAAGATTATCTAGTAATTTAACTAGAATATAAACCCTGCATCCTCTTAAATTAAAACTGTGGTATTTTGAATAAGACCAGTAAGTCATATCATATTTTGCTTTTGCTGACACTAGGAGGGAAGTAATAAAAGAACTGACACAGATTATCATGAATTTTTAAACAGCTGTTAACTTACTTTCAATTGATACCCATCAAAGATAGCTGATAACTTTGTAATTCAGTGCTACTTTCATTTTTTAAGATGAAGCCTTTTTTTTTTCTTTCCTTAGAGTAATTTAAGGTTCACAGCAAAATTGAGCGGGAAGTACAGAGATTTCCCATATATTGTCTGCCTCCACACATGTATAACCTGCCTCTTACCAACATCCCCCACCAGAGTGATGTATTTATTACAAGTAATGAATCTACATCATAATCAGAGTCCATAGTTTATATCAAGGCTGAGTCTCTGTTATACATTCTGTGGGTTGGACAAATGCATGCTGCTGCATAGCCATCATTATGGTATCATACAAAATATTTTTACTAAGGGCGCCTGGGTGGCTCAGTTGGTTAAGTGACTGCCTTCGGCTCAGGTCATGATCTGGGAGCCCTGGGATCGAGCCCCGCATCAGACTCCCTGCTCGGCGGGAAGCTTGCTTCTCCCTCTCACTCCCCCTGCTTGTGTTCCCTCTCTAGCCGTATTTCTCTCTGTCAAATAAATAAATAAAATCTTAAAAAAATATATTTTTACTAACCTGAAGTCTTCTGTGTTCTATCTGTTCCTCCCTCCCTCCCCGCAACCCCTAACAACCAGTGATCTTTTTATTGTCTCCGTTCCAGAATGTTGAATTGTTCAAATCATGCAGTATGTAGCCTTTCCATATTGGCTTCTTTCAGTTAATAATAAGCATTTGAGGTTCCTCCAGGTCTTTCATGGCTTGGTAGCTCATTTCTTTTCAGTGCTGAGTAATATTCCATCATTTGGGTGTACCACAATTCATTTATCTATTCACTTGCTGAAGGACATCTTGGTTGTTTTCAAGTTTTGGCAATTATGTATGAAGCTTTTGTAACCATACCTATGCAGGTTTTTAATGTGGATGTAAGTTTTTAACTTCTTTAGGTAAATATCAAGGAGCTCCATTGTTGGATTACATGGTAAGAATATGTTTAGTTCCATAAGAAACCGTTAAACCACTTTACATTCCCACCAGCAGTGAATGACAGTTCCTGTTGCTCTACATCCTGGCCAGCATGGAGTGTTGTGAGTGTTAATGGATTGTGGCCATTCTAATAGGTGTGAGTTGTATGGTATCTTCTTATGATTTTCATTTGCATATGTCTGATGCCATATGATGAGGACATTTTCTTTTCTTTTCTTTTCTTTTTTTAAAGATTTTATTTATTTGACAGCGAGAAACGCTGCGAGAGAGGGAACACAAGCAGGGGGAGTGAGAGAGGGAGAAGCAGGACTCCTGCTGAGCAGGCAGCCCGATGTGGGGCCCGATCCCAGGTCTCCGGGATCATGACCTAGCCGAAGGCAGTCGCTCAACCAACTGAGCCACCCCGGCGCCCCCTTTTCTTTTTTTTTTAATGAGTACATTTTCATATGCTTATTTGCCAGCTGTGTATCTTCTTTTGTGAAGTTTCTGTTTAGACCTTTGGCCCATTTTTAAATCAGGTTATTTTTTGAGTTTATCGTTGAGTTTAAAGGTTCTTTGTATATTTTGTATAACCATCCTTTAAAATTAGATGTGCTTTTCTGAATATTTTTATCCTAGTCTCTGGTTTGTCTTCTCATTCTCTTGATGTTTTCTTTTGCAGAGCATTAGTTTTTAATTTTCTTCTTTCTTTCCTTTCTTTTTTTTTTTCTTAAATTTTAATCTCTACACCCAAGGTGGGGCTCTAACTCATGACCCTGAAGTCAGAAGTCATATTTTCCACTGACTGAGTCAGACTGGTACACTGGTTTTTAATTTTAGTGGTAACCAACTTACCAATTATTTCTACATGAATGCCCCTTACTTTTTAACTTGATATCCAAGCAGTATCTTTTCTTTTCTTTTCAAAAAAGATTTATTTATTTTAGAGCACACACACATGCCAAAGAGAGCCAGCATGGGCCTGGGGAAGGACAAAGAGAGAGAGGGGGAAGCAGACTCCCTGCCAAGTAGAGGGACTTGACACAGGACTTGATCTCCTGATCCTGAGATCATGACCTGAGCTGAAACCAAGAGTTGGAGGCTTAACCAACTGAGCCACCCAGACACCCGATAAAATGTATCTTTTCTAAGATTCTATAGTGATGTTCAGTGACCTCACATTCCCATATATGTTACTCTCTGGGTCTGTGTGAGTGTGCTTGCACATGAACTTTATTTTTAATTATGGGGAAATTTTTATTTGCTACATTTTCATATTATCTGATTCAAATTTTGCAGATCTGTCCATAACTGACAGAATTTCTTATAAATATGCCTTTTCTGATCAAAGTCTTAATGACTGTTAGCTGTGAAGGAATCCTTATATAAATAACTTCCATTTCAAGATGGGATTTGAAATAGGGAAGGAATACTTTCCTCATTTCTTCTGTGTAGAACCTTCAGTTTTGTGTCCTTTTTTTTTTTTTAAGATTTTATTTATTTATTTATTTGACAGAGAGAGAGAGAGAGAGAGAGAGAGAGAGAGAGAGAGAAAGAGACAGCAAGAGAGGGAACACAAGCAGGGGGTGTGGGAGAGGGAGAAGCAAGCTTCCCACTGAATAGGGAGCCCGATGTGGGGCTCCTGACCTGAGCCAAAGGCAGATGCTTAAGGACTGAGCCAACCAGGTGCCCCAGACTTGTGTTCTTTTTGAATTGAACAAGTAGCTTTAGGTGGCAGAAAACACCATTAGAGCATAGACTTTGGAGTTGGCAGAACTGGGTTCTAATCACTGCCTCACCATTTATGACATACATATGCTAATTTACCTTTCCACACCTCAGTTTATTTATCTGTGCTGTTAAATGCCTCATTCACTTACCATCATTGAGCATACCCTATATGGAAAGCACAATGCATACTGGGGGGATAGGCATAACGTTTGATTTTTTGGAGCTGACATATAAATTAAAGGTAATAATAGTACCTCCTATATAAATTTGTGCAAATATTATCCAAAGAAGTGATAAGTAAAGGGCCAGACGTATATTAAGGGTTCAATAAATGGTAGATATTTTTTAATTTTATTGTTGTTAGCTTACAAGTCTCCTGAGCCACAACTGTTGTCTTGTTCTGGTACCTAGCATATTTCTTAGCACATGTCTGACTCTTGTATCAGGAAAGGTTCTTCAGAAGCAAATTTCAAGATAATATTTGTGTGAAAATAATTAATTAAGGAAGTTCTTCCAGGAGAAACTGGTAACAAATTTTGGGAAATCAGAGCAAGAAAGTAGAAGAAGCCAAGGAAGGGTGGGATTCAGGCAAACTTAAGTGCAGTGTTTCAGGAGTCTCTGTAGGATAACTACCCTTCAGAGCAGTCCCAGCCAGAGGCAAGAGAGCTGTCAATCATTGTACCTGTCAATTATTGTCTAAGGGCATCAAGAGGGACTGTGGTGGGCAGAATAATGACTCCCACAGATTTCCAGGCCCTAATCCCTGAACCTGTGGATATATTACCTTCATGGCAAAGATAACTTTGCAGATGTAATTAGGGGTATAAACTTTCATAGGAAGATTATTCTGGGTTAGCCAGAGGGGCCCAGTTTGGTCACATGCGTCCTTAAAAGTGGAGAACCTTTCCCAGCTGAGGTAAAAGGGTAATACAAAGACAGAAGAACAGTCAGAGAGATGTGATATTGTCGACTCTGAAAGTGGAGAAAATGGGGCTGTAAGGCAGGGAATGTGGGAGGCTTTGAGTAGTTGGGAAGAGACAAGAGCATTGGTTTTCCCCAAGAATTCTAGAAGGAAATACAACCTGGCAGTATCAGTGAGAACTGTGTCTGAGTTCTAACCTGCAGAACTGTGAGGTAATAAATTTTTGTAAATAAATAAGCTACTAAATTTGTGGTAATTTGTTAGAGCAGCAATACAGAACTAATACAGAGACATAAACTCCTAGGGATTTCAGGCTCTCTACTTTCTGCTCTTATGTGCAAAGCAACCCTAGTCATCTTTGGGAAGTTCTCCAAAGAACAGTGGCAGGTGCAGAAATAGGAGGCAAGAGTAGTACATCAAAGTAGAATGAACTCAGAAATGGTAAAAGAAAATCTTGGGTGTCACCAACAGTGTTTGCTAAAGTGTTCAGTAAGTATTTGGTAACTAAATGGATAAATGAATGAATGAATCAACAGATTTATGTAAACTACTGAAGAAGAGAGGCTATATAAGAAATTACTTATCACAGGGAGGCATGTTGGCAGTTCCCATTCAGAGTATTTGGTAACCAAAATGTTCTTCTACATTTAATGCCCTCCTCTTGTTTTTAGGTTCTCCAAGGAGCCAATGGATTGGAAAAGTAAAAGGTTCTACAGACACAGTAAAAACAAGCAAACTTTAAAGCTATATCTAAGCTGTAGAAATTCTCCAGAAAATTCAACAATTCTTTGGAGAATTTCATTGCCTTCTAAGTACCTGACTTGTAAACTGCTGTAACTAACCAGCTGGAGAATTCATCATCCTCTGGAGCATTTGGCTTGCCTGGCAGAAAAACAAAACAAAACAAAACTACCTAGGAATAGAAAAAGAAAAGCCTTGAGAAGTGCATGTTTTGAGAGGTCAAAATCAAGAAAAATAGGTTAAAGAATATTTCCCATTTTTCTATGGTTCTCCTGCCTCCCTATTTTCTCTTTTCCCACCTCCAGTGCTGGGAAGAAATCCCAAATGAGTTGTCTTTCTTATGATTAAGTTGAATAAAATCTGTGTACATGAGTGACTAATTCCATATCCATGTATTAAAGAGCCAGAGAAAGATAGCTGATTGGAATACCAAATATAATGGAAACAAGTTTGCCAATATCCTAAATTTTGGAACATGATTTCTAAAATTTTACGTGGTTTCAGATCACCTAATCCTAACATATGCTTTAAATTCAATAATAAGAATGCTTTTGGCTGCAAATAAGTGAAAAATGTAACCAAAACAGCCTTAAACAATAAGGGATTTGTGACCTCTAAGAGGAATTAAGGAGACAGGACAGGTCCAGGATTGACTTAGTGATGCAATTGAGGACCCAGGTTCTTCTCATATTTCCACTGACCATGCCAGAAATGCCTCTAGTCACGGTCCCAAGTTGAGTGCAGAGGTTCAGACATTCTTTGTAGATATACTACATATGGTGAAGAAGAGTTTTACTATACTGAAGAAGAAGAATTTACCATTGAGTAAAGCCTTTTCTAGTTGCCTCCATACTGCCCCAGCTTACTTCTTTTACAATCACACTGGTCAGGATAACATCACGTTCCATGGTCAAGAAGCAAGCAAGGCTTAGGAACTAAACATTTGTAACAGTTTTTTCAGACTTCATAGTTGAAGGCCAGTGCCTCCAGCAAGGAGGAAGGTGAAATGATGGTGTTGGTATATTGGACATACACCCTTGGTTATGGTACCTGGTTGTTGTGATAGTGAAGTGACATCATGTTGTAGGTGCTTACTGTGGTGATTACGGTTACAACGAGGTTCAGGATGCCTTATGGGACATAGTTCCTTTGGAGGTAGTTTTCTACTGGGTTAGCCATTTTAATGTCCAGTGGCAATGCCAGTCCAATATCCAAATAAGTATTTATCCAAATGTTTTGGATATCCAAATATCCAAAATTTAATAATTTAAGGAGTCTCTCAGAGCAGGTACAGGGCAGTTGTTTTGCATGCCACTGAATAAGAACTAAAAACTCTGCTTCACTCCTTTATCGTCTTCTCTCTAACCGTCATTGCTATGAAACTGCTCCCCACTGTATTTGGGTCTTTCCCCGCATCGTATGTCTCTGAGTTCTTTTTTCTGTCTTTCAGATGCAGCTCTTTGTTACACTTATCAGTTTAGTCTCTCTAGTCTTCTTTCATTTTTTTATTTTCACCCAATATCCTGATCAGCACTGTGAAGTCTTAGTAATGGAGAAGGCTAATGCAGACTTCTTTTAAGAGGCAAGGTATAGGGGTGCCTGGGAGGCTCAGTTGGTTAAGTGACTGCCTTCGGCTCAGGTCATGATCCCAGAGACCTGGGATCGAGCCCCACATCAGGCTCCCTGCTCGGCGGGAAGCCTGCTTCTCCCTCTCTCACGCCCCCTCCTTGTGTTCCCCCTCTGGCCATGTTTCTCTCTGTCAAATAAATAAAATATTAAAAAAAAAAAGAGGCAAGGTATAAAATAGATGTTATAAATAAATAAGAGGAAGCAGTGCATTTTTCTTTTCCTGTCACTGAGCTATTTGATGTTGCCTAGAGATCCTAGACAATGGACCACTAACACTAGCAAAACCTTCAGACTTTTTCATTCCCTTCCACAGAGAGGACCAAGAATGGCAAACTACTTTGTTATTCATCGTAAAGATCTACCACCTCTGCCTTGCTGAGTTAGAATGACACCTTATGACCTATGTAAACCTAGTTTGGCAAAACTTGAGGGAAGGAAGAAATCCCAGTGATCTTAAACATACTCTTGGGGCGCCTGGGTGGCTCAGTTGGTTAAGCGACTGCCTTCGGCTCAGGTCATGATCCCGGAGACCAGGGATCGAGTCCCACATCGGGCTCCCTGCTCGACGGGAAGCCTGCTTCTCCCTCTCTCACTCCTGCTGCTTGTGTTCCCTCTCTGGCTGTGTTTCTCTCTGTCAAATAAATAAAATCTTTAAAACAAACAAACAAACAAACATACTCTCTATTTTCTGTCTTTGCCACAGTGGTTTTAATTTCATTCTGTCTGTGGGTAATGGTGACCATACAATAATGAATTCATCTTTACTTTAAAATTTCATACGCTATTTTAATGTTGCTCATGTAAATGGGCACTCCATTTGGGTTTTGTTTTCCTTTTGCCACCTGCCTAACTATACCAGCTGCCCTCTAAGGTTGAAAGAAGAATTAGTTACATCCACCATTAGTTTTAGCACTTTTTTTGTGTACTGTCTGAAAGAAAGTGCTCAGACAGACACTTGATTGCAAAAAGAAGTCAGCTAGTGTCTTAAACGTCAGGAGTAATACTGCTGATTATGTATTTAAGGACTGTACCAGTCAGTGAAACTAGAGACTGGGTAGGAAAATCTAGGTCCCTTTGTATCAGGTACATTATTTTACTTTTTGTGTTTTTAATATGAGGCTTATTCACTCAGATTTAAAAAAAAAAATTGTTGATACATATTAGTTTTAGGTGTACAACCTAGTGATTCAATGAGTTTGTACATATTGCTATGTTCACCACAAATGTAGCTACCATCTGTCCTGTTACATTGCTGTTACAGTATCATTGACTATATTCCTTATGTTGTACCTTTTATTCCGACGACTTATCTCTTCCATTACTGGAAGCCTATATTTCTCAGATCTTTTACTATTTTAGGACAAATAGAGCTCAAACAGAGAGATGTGTACTTAAGTGTGTCTACTTGGGACTTCCATTTGGTTCCTTGGAAGGCAGGGCATGTGAGGGGAAGGCAAGTGACTTATTTGCCTTCTGTAGAACAAGATAAAATAGAATCCTGGCTGTGGTTTAACAGGAGGATTTCCTGGAGGAAAGTCTTGGCCCATTTTCTTGACATCAGTCATGGACCAAGGACACCAGAGTGTGAGAGACAGAAGTCTCAGAAGTGTGGGCATGAAGGAGTACCAGGCAGACAGAGGAGTTTTCATACTTTATCCATCTAAGACTGGGCTTGCTTGAAAGTGCCTTTTCATAAGAGAAGTGGAGGCAGCTCTTTCTGTGCTTTGGAATAAAAAAGTATAGTTTTGTTTTGAGTTCAGGGAGAGGTGATAAAAATGATAGCAGAAACTTGGTATGTTAAGCATTTTACACAAATCATATCATGCAATCCTTATGTAAGCTTCTGATATTGACATTATTGCTATACTGTTTTTTCATTGAGTAGGTAAGAGGTTTATAGAGGTTATGTAACTTGTTTAGAGTTACATAGCTGGTCCTTACCACTATATTGCATGATCTGTAATATGGTGTTAGGATATGTGAATATCTTTATGGAGAATGACCTCAGAAAACCTGTAATCAAACATTTCAACAAATTCATTTTCTAGGAAAGCATTCACATGTCAAAGGATTATCTGATTCACTGGAATCATCTACTAAAAAATAAAAAGTGTTTCATGTTTTCTTTTCAACCTAATAAATACTGAGAAGTGATAAACTTTTGTTTTTTACAGCCAGGTCCTTTGCTTGGCCTAGTATTTTGGGTAATGTGCATTTGCTGGGAATAGAATAATAGACTCTGAGGGTTTGGGGAGAGAAAATTAGATGGGAAGGAAAGGCATTTGTAACTAAGCATAATAGGAACATTAGAATTTCATTTTTAATAAAAAATATAATGACATGTATTTATCTGTCTCACAAGAAAAATAAGAAATCTATAATGCTGGTATTGTCAGTACAAAATGAAGTTTTATTGTAGGTGGAGAAATTGTAGCCTGAAAAAAACTGGTCAGGAATCATTTATGGCTGGCTGTCTTAGAAATCAATATAGATTCTTTCATGATCAGTAGAATTAGAGGGCTTCTAACCCTGTCAAGCCTAGTGGCTGTGGTTGATGTTAATGGAGCCACTTGGTCACACTCAGATGTGATCTAAGTGAATGCTTGTAGTATTATCAAAACAGTTTTCAGCCTCTCAAATGGAAGAACACTGAATCAAAGAGATATGGATTCATTCAGAAAGTATAGGGAAGTAAGTCTGTTGCGTTCCTAATATAGTGAGTTACTAGTTTGCCAGAACAGATCTAGATGTTTTATGTCTGGCATCACAGAACATCTCTGCTTCACAGTCTTCCTTCAAATCCTGGCTTTATATCTCTTTTTCCAGATCTATGCACCCTTCCTTGAATGCTGTTGCTAATTTTGAATACCACTTTTTACAACTTACCAGTTGTACTATTTAATAAGGCATAAATTGTTTTGTGCTATTTCACTGGAGTAATGTAGCAGGAAGTGTCTTGTAATCCACAAGTATTTTGCAGTGTAACTTATTATATGTATGTAATATGTAAGTTATAATCAACTTTCTATATTCAGTTATTTAGTAGGTATTTATTGATCATTCATCCCCTAGCAGACATCATGGTAATTATAGGGGACATGAGATAAAGGAGATATATCCCTGATATTCTGGTGAAAAATATCGTTGTCAAAGCTCATAATTAATATCATTGTGGCTGGGTGAAGCAGATTTCTCCAGAGGAGTTCGCATTATTAGATACTCCATTTTAAATGAAGCAGAAGTTAGTTAGGTTATGCAGAGAAAGATAAGCCAAGTGTAATATGTAGAAAATACAGAGCAAGGCTAAACCATGTTCAGGAAATGGTGGGGAATATGACTACAGTACATAGTGAGGAAGGTGGGGCAAGAGGCAAGGAAAAGATAATTAGTAAGATTGTCAAGGACCTTGACAGCAATGCTAGAAGAAGTGGAATTTTTTCCTAAAGGAAGAATTTGAGGTGGAGAAATGATTTGATCAGAGTGCTGTAGAGGTTGAACTAAAAAGATGGAAGGCCAGAGGTAAGATCAGCTATAGGCCTCTGAACTAGACAGGAGTGTGTATTTTGACTCTTTGGCAAAACCCTAAGCTCCTTGTGGGAATATCAAATGTAAGTTATGTTTTGCTGGTCTCTTTGTTTGTCCCTCATATATTTCTATATACATAGTAGGCTCTTGGAATCCTTGCCTTGTAAATAGATTGGGAATCTGCCTCTACTTAAAAAACATACTTGCCTAATCTAGTCCAGACCCAATGGATGGGATGCGTTTGGTAAAGTTCTATCATTTTTAGCATAGAAATTACCACTCTATGAATCATGCCATGAATAAAAAATGTCTTGATGATTGCCTTTGCAGCAAAACGGCCCAAAGTTTGCCCATCAGAACCTAATGTTGTGGGATCTTCAAAATAGTAGCTTTTAAAGTTTTAGGTATTTCTAAGATTCATGGAGATGAAAACAAGAAATTTCAAAATCATTTATTTATTTCATTTTATTTTACTATTATCGCTAATGATAGTCATGGGTTTCAGCTATCGAATACTTACTCTGCAGTCACTTTTCTAATACCTGGGGATGTCTTCTCACTTAACTTTCTACATAGTCATTTTGAGGTAGGTTTTATTACTAGCTTATTTTTAAAATGAGGAAATAGGGGCACAGTTTAAGTAATTTGGCTAGATGCAAATAGCTAGAGACAGAAAAACTTCCAACCCAGCCTCTCTGAACCCAAAGCACACTCCTCCTTATACAAAAATGTAGAGACAAGCAGATTTAGCATAGGACACTGGTTGAGTGCTGGGACCCTAATAGTATTGTCGTAACATTGTGGATTTTGAGGGACTCTCGGCAGGCTTCACAGAGGAGGAAAAAATGAAAAGGAATAAAAGTGAAAAAAGAGAGAAATGAGTTCAAAACAAGAATATATGCAGTCACAGTAAGTGTGCAATCAATATTTTTGAACGAATTGAACTATGAAAGACAGAAACAAAGGAGGCTCTGAGTTCCATCCTTAGTGTGGAAGAACCATACAAAACAGTATAGTTTTTGTGACTTGCAGCTTCACTTATTCCCAAGCTGTTTCTGGACCAATTAAGAAATTCATAAATCTTTACCCACTGATTTTTCTTTCTGGCTATAATCAGACCAAATGACTCTAACTTCCTGAATAGTTATCATACTTCAAATACAATAGCAAAGAAAGAATAACTTAACTGTAGAACAGTCTATTTTTCTGATTCTGGGTCTGAGATTCTTATACTCAGTAAAAGTAGTTGCTCTGGTGTATAAAATATGTTCTCAAATAACATGAGAGATTATGCCACAGTAGTATGTGAAGCATAGAATGTTTTTGATAATTTGATACAGGCAAAATAATTAAAAAGCCCCTTCACCTCTTCCTTCTTCATTGTTCTGTCTCTTTTAATTTGTATCCCTTTGGGTTGGCTACAACCAGAGGAAAAGAAGAGCAGTCTGTAGAATGAACAGCAGGAGATTGTGAAATACAGACATCATTTCTATATTGTAGAGGGGAAATCTAATTACCTCAATCAGTCATTCATGGGTTTTTCCTCTCTTCTGTTTTGTTTAGTATTCAGTTATATAATTGGCATCATTAGAGCATTAGTGCCTCCTTCACAAGGCATGTGGTTGTGGTCATTAGCAATCTTGATAGGCATGTCAAAGAAAGCAGACCTAATATTGCCAACAGACTTTCTCTCCACAGCAGGGTAGCTGGCTTTTTCTAGTTAACTCATTGTTTGCTGCAAATGTCATTGGAATCCTATTTCAGATGCAAACCCTCTAAGTTCCAGCTGTTAGTTACCTGAGACTTGGAAGTGATTCTACTCTAGAGTGGTAGTAAAGCTTTGTTTTATAGGCCTGTAAGATGTATGTTAAATCCATTATGATTTGTCAGAAAGTCAATTATCACTTTTAAGATTCTCTAGGACCTCCAGGTGGGGATCAGTTGTTCATAGATGGAAACAAACTCTGGGTGTTTCTGTGCCAAAGGCAATGGGGATAGTCCAAGTTTCAGCCCCTTGTCAAAAATAAAAGTTCCAAAAGTGATTGAGCTTTTTTATGTATGTTATTTCAGAGTGATCTGAACCTCTTTGGTTGTCATCAAAAATATTGGTTAAAATACCTAAAACTCTTGATTACTTAACTCTTTTTTTGCCCCCTGGCCATTATAATGAGCCAATATAGGTGTAGTAGGCCTGAAAGGGAAATGTTGAGCTTCAGGTTGGTGTTCAGGCTCTCCATCAAGTAGCTCTGTGATACTGAGAAGTCATTTTTCCTCTCCAGCCTCCCTTACTCTGTTTCATGTGACTTGGTTGAATTTAGGAGTTTAAACTCAAATGCCATTAGAGACTTGGAAAAAGAACATAAGACAAAAGGTAGAAATCAGGTCCAGGGCAATAGGAGTGTATGTCAACCTGGCCTAAAGGTATTAAAGCCTTAAACACTTAAAAATATCCTGTCACAGATAATATTTGTATGGGCAATGCTTGGCAATAGCTGTCAGCTTACCACTTACAGATTATATGATCTACTACCCCCTTTTATTTTTTGGCCTAAATTTTCTGGTTCTCCAAAAGATAAATAAACAAGGCAATGAAAGACATAAATGAAATACTTTTCAGCAGAAAAGGAACAAAGCAAATTATGTGAGGAGAAAACCTGACTTGGTTTAGATAGAACAAAAAGAGACCAGAGTGTCATTGTTAAATGTAAGTGGAATGGGAATTGCTAGTTTGAGTAATCTTGTCGTGCAGAAAAGGCAACAGAATCCTGAAATGCAGCACAAAAGGTAGCCATTGTTCCACTGTGCTCAGCTTTAGTGTGACCCTCGTTATGGGGAAATCCAGATGTGGTCGGTGACCCTTAAAAGGGATGTGAAAAAGCTGAGAGGCACCCAGAACTTAAAATAATGAAAAGGGGTTTCGTTGGATGAAAGGCTAAAGACATTTGAATTGATTAGCCTGGAGAAGAGAATTTGGGTTAATTACTCTTCAGGGACAGGATGTATTTTCATGTTGAGAATGTAGTTTTCTCTCTATTTGTGAAGGAAGACCTTAGCCAGAATAAGTGAACCTAAATAAGAGCAGTGAAACTGTGACTGTGTATTAGGAGGGATATTATTTTATGTAGTAGGGTGGTAAAATGCTATAGGGATCTGCTGAGAGATACTGCCATATATTGAGAAAAGGCAAGGGATTAATCTGATTATTCTGTAGGTAAGGTGGGACTTAGGCAGTTCAGTCTGCGACCTGTCTTGATTGACTTTTACCATTTTTTTTCCCAGCCACCATCACCTTGTGTTCATATCCCTTAATCATAAATAGATAGATCTCACATAACATGAGGGCTGAAAGTCTTCCTGAGGTACTGAGGACAGATTCTTCAAAAGCAGTGAGAGTATCAGAATTTGTTTTTCCTGAGCTGTCCTTTTCTGAACTAGTAAACTTCATTTTTATTTCTGTGTGGTTCACCTGGCACATGGAAAACTCTGCATTTAGAACCCCTTAGAGCAAGAGAACAAACTGACTAACCATCTCTTTACTCCAAGCCTAATTGCCCAGGATAGAGATTCTGTTATGTCTTGCTTGGGGCAAGTGTTCATCTTGATCCAATAAACTGTATCCCAGGATGAGGTAGGAGCTGCTGGATAGGAGAATCTACCAGCATAGGTGATGTTACAGGATGAATGGTGTCTCTCAAAATTTATATGTTGAAGCCCTAATCCTCAGTATCTCAGAATATGACTGTATTCAGCGATAGAGCCTATAAAGAGGTAATTCAGATAAAACACAGTTGAGAGAGTTGGTCCTAATCTGATACAACTAGTGCCCTTATAAATAGAACAGGAGATGTAGACAGACAGAAAGAGACCAGGGGCACATGTGCACCAAGGAAAGACAATGTGAAGACAAACCAAGAGGTTGTCTGCAAACCAAGGACAGAGGTCTTAGGTGAAACTAAGCCAGCTCAACACCTTGATCTTGGACTTGTAGCCTCCAGAACTGTGAAGGAATAAATTTCTGTTGTTTAAGCCATCCAGACTGTGGTACTTTGTTATGGCAGCCCTGGAAAACTAATACAGATGATCAGTGTAGTGCTTGGAGAAATAGAGTTTATTGTGAACTGAATAGACACTCCAAGAAATCTGCTGTATCACTATAATCTTTGTCGTTACCTATATCAACAGAAGGTGGTGATTACAGAGAGACTGTGGTGCCCCACCACCTTGCTAGAAGTTTGTAACTGGATCCAGTGTTGTGCTTTTCTATGGCTGGAACAGAGAATTCAGCAGCTCAGTCTTCTGAATCATTCTCAATATTCTCTGGTCTGTACTTGATTAGAGCAGAAACTTTTGGGAAGGAGAAAGTCATAGCATTTGGTGCTTTTGCAACCTGGCTGCTGTGACAGGACACTTACCAGAACTATCCCCACTGCCCCTGCCCATCAGCATAGCCACTGTGAGTCTTGTTCTACCCTCTATACTCTGTACCTTTGACTACCACTGATGGAGCTTTGCATAGCTTGGAGTAAGTTCACAACCCACTTCATGCCAGTGATTGCTACTGGGACTGGTTTCACTGTGGGCTTTACAAACTCCTCAGATGATATAAGCCTGTAAGGACTAAGTGACTTTACCTTGGCGTGAATTCCTCACATCATTTCCTCAATTCTCTGCTGGACTTGGGCTGTGGGGACCTGCCTTGGGATTGTCAGGGAGTGTGGAGCCAACTATTAGCATTAGTGAGTCTTACCTACAATTCCACTTTCCCTGAAGATCTTGCCTGTTTGCTAGCAAACCTTTCTAAGTTTCCAGAATAGGATTGGATACTCCAGCTGTTATTTATGGAGGTCAGAATTTCTCCCCTCTGGGAAATTTCTTGCTGTGTTGTAGGCAAATCCATTCAATTACATAATTCTTTCCCCTCTGATCTCATCTAAGGCAGATAATTCCTTTACCCTGAAAAGGTTGATGGCTTTCCACTGTTTACAAAATAAAGCCCCATTCCTTCCTGTAATATTCAAAGATTTCTAATCAGACTCCAGCCCACTTTTCTGGCCATGTCCACAACCACACACCAACCTTCCAGGTCTGCTTGCTATTGCTCAGTCATTACCTCCCATGCCTTTGGTGGTGTGATTTTCTCTAAGTACCTTTCCTTTCCTCTCATCTCCATTTCTTTCAGTTCTGTTCATCTTTGAAATTTTAGATCAAGTGTGATCTCCATAAAAAACCTGCTCAGTTTCTCAAATTAGAATGAATCTTTTTTTTTTAAGATTTTTTTTTTTTTAAATTTATTTGACAGAGAGAAACACAGCCAGAGAGGGAACAAACACAAGCAGGGGGAGTGAGAGAGGGAGAAGCAGGCCTCCTGCTGAGCAGGGAGCCCGATGTGGGACTCGATCCCGGGTCTCCTGGATCATGACCTGAGCCGAAGGCAGTCGCTTAACCAACTGAGCCACCCAGGTGCCCTGAATCTCTTCTCCTTGAGTTACCATCATGGTCTTTATTATAACTCTTAGAGCCTGCCCTTGCTCATAGCTGCATTATTGCAGTTAAAAGTGTTTACTTCAGCATCTTTCACTCCACTCCTTGGGGATTGGGATAGCATCTTGTCTGCCAGTAGATGTATCCCTAGTATCCATTCAGTGCTTTTACAATATTAATTATCATTTATTGAGCAATTACTGTATGTCACACTGTGTGCTAAGAGCTCAATAAACATTTTAATAGGCAATCTTTATTAAATGAAGCCACTAGACTTAGAGAGGTTGAGTGTAACTTCTCCAAAATTATACTGGTTGGAATTGGTAGAGGCAGAACTCGAACCCATTTCTCTCTGACTTTTCAACAAACTAGTCTATAATCCTGACTTTCAGTGCTCAATATATGCATGCTGATTTGGTGTGGATGAAACAGGCTTTCTTTCCATTTTATTTTATTTTAAGTAATCTGCACTCCCAAAAAGGTGCTCAAATTCACTGCCTCAAGATCAAGAGTCATATGCTCCACCAGCTGAGCCAGCCAGGTACCTTAGGCTTTCCATTTTAAAAGTGTATTTATGTTAAGGTGATTTCATAGAATGGCCTCAGTTACAATTGCTGTTGCTACAGCTGCCACTTTTGTTACCAACTTTTTTAATTCTCAGCCGAGAAGGTTGCCTAATACAGGTTTGGGAAGATTAAGAGCCCCAGAGTATCATTAAGGACCAAGGTGCATTGCTGATCTTGGCCCAGCCATGCAGTAGCTGAGCAAAGGTGGTTTGTTGGATGCACTCGCCATGCTAAGGAAAGAACAACCAAATGTTAACCAGCACATTACTCATGCTGACAGATGGTCTGCCTGGCTTGGGCTCTTAAACAGTCTCTTCCTATCTCACAAGCTCACTGCTGGTATACCTATTAGTCTGAAGGGAATAATAGGAGATACTGGTTTAGAGGGGAGGCCAGGCAGCCTTATTCATAGCTAGAAGAATAGATTAGGCTCTCCAGAAATTTAACTGCCCTTCTTCTGCTGGTTCAAGACACTGACCCTTCTCTTTTCTCTAAAACACTGACCTTATCATAGCAGTCCCCTCTCAACACACATATGGGCGTATTTAAAATATATGGTCATATTCTAGTCCTGCATCAAAAATGGTTCCTAGTTACAGCTTCACACATAGCACTGAAAATGGCTACCACCAACCAGTCAGGTAAGCATATATGGTGAAGAAATTTTCTGTCCCTTGGCTTTATTTCTGTTGGCTCAGTGGGCAGATTCTAATTTGAACCAGTCAAAATTTAGCCTGCCTGAGGCTGGTGGGCAGGTGTTGATTTTTGTGACTGGGCTGCTTGAATTAATTGTTAGGGCATCAAGATATTCCAGGCTCACCTCAACATCAGGTTCCATTTGGTGAGGGCTTGGGGCCTTGGTGAATCCCGTCTTGCCCTGGTATGACTCATCATGCCCTCACCTATCATTTGTGAAGATAAAAATATATCTATGTCTATATGTTGGTATCTGTATATATGATTGATCTATTTACCTATCTGTTTAATCTTTATTATTCTTTATCATCCTATATATCATTCTCAGTCTATCTCGATATCTTTTTTTCTTGCTTAGTCCCACTCAACTTAATGGATAAACATAGTCAGACACAAAGATAAATCTGCTTCCATTCTTAAATCTGTGGTGGGAAAGGGTAGAAGAAAGAAACTTGATTTAAAAAAAAAAGTCACAGCCAAAGAGGACAAAGTGTAATAGCCTCCCCCACTGGCCTCTTTTGATTTTTAATAAGGAGGAGAATTAACTTGTATTGAGCACTACACTGCTTGGGGCAGTTTTCACACGGGTCTCACTAAATCCTCACACTAGGTCTTTGAGATGGGTTTCATTGTCCCTTTTTCACTGAGACTGAGAGCCAGAGTGAGTAATATGGCCAAAGTCACACAGATTGCAAGTGCTGGGGATTTAACGTGGGCATGTCCCATCCTGATGCTCTACTCTGTCTGCTATGATGAACTGTCAGATTTTTGAATACAGTTTATACTGCCTCTTCTCTGAAACAAACCAATTAGTGAGAGGAGGTGAAATGTTAGAAGGAATCAATACATTCTCTTTTATTGCACTGTATAATAGACAGTTCTATGCCAAACTGCCCAGAACACTTTATGCACTCAGAATACCTAAATTGGAAACTCTTGATCAATACATTCTACAACTCCAGGAGAGAAAATCTCCCCCTGAGTAACATCCTCTTGACTGAACATCTAGGGCATTCGTATCTCCCCTGAATTTTTTTTTTTTCAGGCAGAAAAGATAATAGTGGTTTAAAGTCATGCTGATTCTTGTAAAACCCAGGAGGTGTGATGTGGGTTGACACATTCTTGGCATATTTTGAATGAAATCTTCATTGGTAACATTTGAGTCTT
Organism: Spilogale gracilis; assembly: GCA_004023965.1. Lineage (NCBI taxonomy): Eukaryota > Metazoa > Chordata > Mammalia > Carnivora > Mephitidae > Spilogale > Spilogale gracilis. The sequence continues at coordinate 37,050 of PITA01003327.1, forward strand.
CCAAACCTTGTTAGTTTGGGAAATGAGCCAGGTCAATTTGTAATCCTGATGACAGAGTCATGAGACCAGACAAACTTCTGTTACTGTTTTGGGCCAAAATATTAGTATTCAGTCCACTGGAGGTCTGGATACAGATGGCAGAAGAGACCACAAAGGCATATCCTGGAGGCTGCACATCTGCTTAGCTAACCCATAAAGCCATGACTTTCTTTCTTTCTTTTTTTTTTTTTTAAGATTTTATTTATTTGACAGAGAAACACAAGAGCCAGAGAGGGAACACAAGCAGGGGGAGTGAGAGAGGGAGAAGCAGGCTTCCCGCCGAGCAGGAAGCCTGATGTGGGACTCGATCCCAGGTCTCGAGGATCATGACCTGAGCCGAAGGCAGTCGCCCAACCAACTGAGCCACCCAGGCGCCCCAAGCCATGACTTTCTAAATAACTCATATGCTGGCCCTAAATTTGAGATATTCCCAAGGAAATCTGAAGAGAAATGGATGATTTTGGGGTGTGGTTAGTGGGATAGAGACACACTTAATTTGAGAGAACTTACTGAATAACATAGAAGCAGAAGAAGGGTGGGAGGAGAGAGGAGGACAGGAAAATTTGTATACAGTGCAATTTAATTTATTTTTAGTTCTGCATTGTGTCATTGTGTATATTTAAGAAATAATTTGTGAAATCTTTTTTGGTCTTTTATGAAATTGTTTCTTCCGTTCCAAATGTGCTTTTTCTTAACCCAGCAGAAATACAAGTGTTGTTTTTCTAAAAAATACTTAAAAGCCTAATGATTAAAACTGGATGTGAAAATCTAATTCCTATGACTGATCTCTCCAATACAGAGGCATTCCGTAAGCGTAGAGCTGAGCTTCATGAGTTGTCTATATTTTTCTCCTTCCCACTTTATGTGACTGAATTGGTTGGTTTCTGAGAATTACCAGAATTCAAATGTCCTGATCTTAGGGTTTGTTTCTCTCACCCTTGCTCCTGCACCTAATGCTCAGTCCCAGTGGGCAACTCTGGGGAGTGGGAAAGAACATTCCTCAGAAGACTGAAGTGATGGCCTCGTGGTCTTTTTAAATAGTGCTGTAGGTGTATTCTAACACCCATTGCAGATTGACTTTTCCCACTCCAAGTCAAGTATAGTAATTCTGTCTCTCTTTGCCTTGATTGGTGTAGATGTGGGCAAGCCCGATTGGTTGGTCTTCTGAGATTTGCCAGAGGCTCTTGAGATGCCAGTCTCTGTTGGACTCCACCTCCCCATCTGTAAAGTGGAGACAGTAGTAGTATCTAAGTCATGGATTGTTGTAAAGATTACATGAGTTATTGTTTAGTAAATACCTAGCACATAGTAAACACTCAGTGAAAGGACTATTACTGACCTTTAAAATTTCCCTACCTTTGATCCAGACATTCTACTTCTAGGAATTATGCTAAAAACATAGGGATGCATGTGAAAATGTATAGTTGTAGTTATAGATAGATGTTCATTATATTATTATTTATGATTGGGAACCAAAGTATTCAAGAATCAGCCAAGAATAATTAACAATGAAGTCTTCACTCCAAGGAATGCCCTGAAGCCATTAAAAATTACATAAAAGAACTTCAGTAGTGAAAGGGAAAGCAGTTTATGAAATGTTATTTAACAAAGATCAGATTGTTTTCCAAAGATATGTAAAAATAGATATAACTATCAATATAAATGTAAATGCACGGAGATGAAGACAGGCAAGATATCCACCAAAAGTAGCAGAAAGATGTTTTTAAAAATTACAGGCCTTAAAAAAAACTATACGAGTAGCACCTATTTAACAGTATTTTTTAAGACAGAAAAATACAAATATTAAAAAGAAAATCACTTCTGATCCTACAAAATGTTAACAGCTGGGAGAGATGACTTTCAAATCTTAAAAGATGCTTTCTATTTTCATGTTTCTATTAATCATTTTCAAATCTTTCTTCTATGAAAATGCCATAAAATTGCCATTTTACCTTTAAAAGCTTCTAAACATATATATGGTTAGAACCGTTTGCCATGGATTTCTGCAGATGTTCTCTGATTCAACTCCATTCTGTAAATATTTATAAAGAACTTTCTAGATGCCAGGCCCTTTGTTGGCTCACAAAAACACATGCTGTCTGCTCTCTTATAATTAAGACTGTATCAAGTCATCCCAAAACACAGAAAAAGGAAATGCATGTGACTTGGTTATCTCTGTCAATCAAGGTAGAAACTGGGGCTTTTGCTTCCACACGTCCCTCTGCCATGTGCACAGTGGCTGAGCCAAAGGCTCCTGGACAGATGCCCAGCCCCATCAGTAATGCCCATCATCCTTCATCCTTAGCACTTGTCCCCACCCTGATTGAACATATACAATTGGAGCAAAAATAAAAGTGACTTCCAGTGTAGCTTCACCACCCTAACCTCTCCTCCCAATTAGGTTGCTGTCCTGTGTCCTTCTGTATTGAAATTCTGGAGCTACCTCTACCTGTGGAAGGGAGCCAAGGCTATTTTAGGTGCTTGGTTCACTTTGTTCACTATACTGATATGTTCTCAAAATGGAATACGATTTGCAGTCCAATTTTTTTAGAATGAGCACACAAAAGATGAGAGGAGAGAAATCTTGGTTTGATTTGTTCTCCTTGAAATGAGGTGTCTTTCACAAAGGGAGAGGGTCAGGTAGTAGTGCATGTGAGCACAGTGCTAGAGGAACCTCTGTTGGAAGGGTTGTGGAAGATTCCTGTTTTTCTCTTTCCCCAGCACTTCTCAGGGGATCTAGAACTACTGTAGAAAAAATGCCAACGTAACTTCCCCTTCTATGAAAGGAAGTGACAAAGCAAAGGAAACTTGTTTTGACTCTTAGGAAAAGCTGTTACGTTTATGTCTCTTAGGCACACTGTAAGGATCGTTTTTAATAGCTATACTTCCACCAATTGCCTTACGTCAAAAAGTATAGATGGGAAAGGTAAATGTGATGATAGCAGAAGGTTGGACTGATGAGACGAATGCAGGAGAAAAGGTTACAATGTATGGTGATGTAGTTCCAGGCTATTCAGGGTGTTTTTAGGATACTTAGAGAAGCTGGTGGAATGTGGTTTTTTAAGTGGTGGTGGAAGTTAGGGGGCATGTTTCGTGTTTTGTTTTATGTGGCTGTGATGAGATGAGAGATCAGTAGAGAACAAAAAGCAGAAATATTAAGTATACTAAAAACAAAAAAAACACATTAACATTGATGGGTCAGATTCCTGTACCATCCATCTGCTGCTAGATGTAACCATTCATAAAATCTCAACTTCTTTTTTTTTTTTTTTTAAAGATTTTATTTATTTGACAGAGAGAAACACAGCCATAGAGGGAACACAAGCAGGGGGAGTGAGAGAGGGAGAAGCAGGTTTCCTGCTGAGCAAGGAGCCCGATGTGGGACTCGATCCTGGGTCTCCAGGATCATGACCTGAGTCAAAGGCAGTTGCTTAACCAACTGAGCCACCCAGGCGCCCCTAAAATCTCAACTTCTGCCAACAAAACTTTTTTGTCAAACACAGTCTGTTTATAGTCTCTTAAGCTATAGGTGAGCATTCTTTCCCTTGATGGCTTTGGGCATGGTGCATGACTGAGCCTTACATTGCCACCTGTCGTCACACATGAATATATGAAACCCATCACTGAGTCTTGTTATCAGAGGGTAGATCAAAATTTAGAAAATGTACCTACTGTTTGTTCAAATTATGGTTACAGGAACAACTGCTTCAGATTTATGAATGCTTTTACTTTAATTTGATAGTACCCAACTAAGATAGAGGTAAATTTTATAAACAGTACTATGCTTCCCTGCTTGGAAACCAGTAAGAGTTGACTGCCTTCTATATGGTTATAACATCCTTGTTATGGTAAGCTGGTAATTTATGTGATAAAATTGACCCATGTGGGTAGTCAGTCTGGAATATTCAGAGCTTCCAGAACTATTTTTGTCTCTCAGTAGTAGTGATAGTGGTTGCAGTGGTGGTAGTAAACATTTACGGAGCCCATAGACTGCCAGGTGCTGTCAGCTACTTTCATACTGAGAGGGCTCTAGAGTTAGTGTTTGGTAAGTGCTGTCTTGTTTTATTGTCACTGTAACCCATCGAGGTAGATGGCTATTATTATTTCTGCATTTTATAGACCAGAAACTGAGATTTAAAGGGATCTGTTACTTTGTTTTAAGACCATCCAGATGTAAATAACCGATTTTGATTCAGCCTAATATCCGGCACTATGTAGTTAAACACCCATTTATAATAATCACACAAGAGACTTGAATTGTCTGAATAATTTCCCTCTTACTTTTAATTCACTGGGAACAAAAGAGGTTTGGCAATTAGCAGGTTTATTAACCCGTGCAGGTGATTAATATAAATATTATAATCAGACCCCAGAGTATTTGGATGATATGGCAAATACTGTGTTCTTTCCTTTTTTCTTTATTCTTTTCTTTTCTTTTCTTTTCTCTTCTTTTCTCTTCTCTTCTCTTCTCTTCTCTTCTCTTCTTTTCTTTTCTTTTCTTTTCTTTTCTTTTCTTTTGTTTTGTTTTTGTCCCTTCCTTCCTTCCTTCCTTCCTTCCTTTTTTTCCTTTCTCTTTCTCTCTCTTTTCCTCCCTGTATCCCTCTCTCCTCCCTTCTTTCCTTCCTTCCTTTTGACTGGAAGACATGAATTCTTTGGAGCATTGGGGAGTACTCAACCACAGCAAATTGAGATAAAGCACAGCTGTCTTGGGAATAATGAAAGCTTGGGTAGAGGAAGTTTTTCGCACAAGTTTTTAGGATGTGTCATCTGCTGTTCTCAGAGTCAACATACCTGGTAAAAAAAACTTAAAGTGGGCATTCTGTTTTGGATTAGGAAAGGTTGGTCAGGCAAGCTGATCACAGAATTGTTGCTAGAGACTGGACCCCAAACTGCTCTGAGAGCACCCTGTACGTAGGTCTTATTTTCATTATCCTTAAAGGATGATGGTAGGCCTTTAAGGCTTGGTTCACAGGAGCTCGGGGTTAAAGGCAAGAAGGACTGCAAGATGGAGGGATGTGGGGATTATGTATGAAAAAATCTGTGTTCTTTGCTTAGTTGTACTTCTTTTAAAAATGGAGAAGCTCGGGGTGCCTGGGTGGCTCAGTTGGTTAAGTAATTGCCTTCAGCTCAGGTCATGATCCTGGAGACCCGGGATCGGGCCTCACATCGGGCTCCCTGCTCGGCGGGAAGCCTCCTTCTCCCTCTCAGTCCCCCTGCTTGTGTTCCCTCTCTCGCTATGTTTCTCTGTCAAAGAAATAAATAAAATCTTAAAAAAAAAATGGAGAAGCTGTTGTTTTATTTGAATACACAAAACTTTTTTGTTAAATTTGCTGAACTATGGGGCGCCTAGGTGGCTCAGTTGGTTAAGCGACTGCCTTCGGCTCAGGTCATGATCCCGGAGACCTGGGATCGAGTCCTACATCGGGCTCTCTGCTCGGCGGGAAGCCTGCTTCTCCCTCTCTCACTCCCCCTGCTTGTGTTCCTTCTCTGGCTGTGTTTCTCTCTGTCAAATAAATAAAATCTTTAAAAAAAAAAAATTTGCTGAACTATGTTTTTTAAAAAGATTTTATTTATTTATTTGAGAGAGATACAGCGAGACAGGGAACACAAGCAGGGGGAGTGGGAGAGGGAGAAGCAGGCTTCCCGCCAAGCAGGGAGCCTGATGTGGGGCTTGATCCCTGGACTCTGGGATCATGACCTGAACTGAAGGCAGATACTAAACGACTGAGCCACCCAGGTGCTCCTGCTGAACTGTTCTTGACACATGCATGATTATGTATGCACATGTGGGTACACACGTGTGCTCACACAGAAAAATCAATGGAGTACTGAAACTGTTGCAACGTCATGCTGAAAATCGGATGGGATAATAAAGCAGGATAGAACCACATCTCTTTGCCTGTGTTCCTTTCTAAGTTTCCCCTTCCTGCCCAGACTTCTGACCTACTAGAGCTTCTCTAGAAATCTGTGGTAAACTACAAAGGTGTTCCAGCATGGGTATGTTCTAAAGACTGTGGTGGTCTTTGTGGCTTATGGAAAGGTCCAGGCATTATCATCTATTAGGCTCATTGTTGTGCATGTTGTATTGTCTTTCTAGGTTTCTCATAGTTGAAAGTATTTTACAGACACAAGCACTTCACACTATAAAATGGCACAGTGATCCAACCTGTCTTTCCTAAAGACCCATATGCTGCCTCTGACATCCTAACTTTAACTTTAGGACATTCATTAGAATTTCATCTAACCATTCTCTCTTGAACCTTTATTCCAGTAAATTCTACTGTGGAACATCATCCCTGAACAAATCCAACTGCGTCAAAACAGCAAATATGCTATATTGCCTACTGTTCCTCCTTTTGAAACAATTTCCTAGTGTACTCTGAACATCTTCATTTATCTAGATTAAAGAGAACTTTCTTTTTCCATATCCATTTCAAAATATAACAATATTTTTTATCAGGCATAAATTATATACTGCTTTTTGTAAGAATTTAAATAATGGAGATTATAGAAACTGGAAATGGAGGCTCTTGTGACCTCATCTGAAATAAGATGATTATGATGATATTGAAAATCAAAGTGACATTTGTTATGTGCTATAGGCCAAGGTAAGCTTTTAGACTCATTAGCAAGTATATCTCTCATAATTCACAGTTCTGTGAGGTAAATACTATTATTTACCAGTTTAGTATATGAGGGAACTAAGGGGTAAAGGTTAAAGTGACCTGTACAATACCGCATAGGTAGTCAGTGGCAAAGCCAGGCCCTAATTACTATATTAAACAAGATTAGGACTCATCCTACTCAAAATGTTAAGTCATCATAAAAGAGGAACTGTGCACATCATAATATTTTAACTTAAAGTGTACATCATTTATGCATTAATTCCCCAAGCACTGATGTAACAACAAAGCCATTTCTTAAGTATGGATATACCAGTTTGCTTTTGCCTTTTTTAAATAAACCGTACCCATAATAGAATTTTCAATTGTTATAACTTTATAGCAGGTGGTAAAATCTTTAGAAGTTCTGTTTGTTTTTTTAGCAGTTAGTTTTCATAGAGGCAACTCTTTTATATTTTACCAGTTTGTGTAATTTTAAAAGACACTAGGTCATTATAACAACAAATATAAAACTGGCTTTAACCAGTTTGGGGACAAGAGCCACTGATTCTTGGTAATCAAACAGTGGATCTAGTGAGGCCAGTAATGCCTGGGGGCTTACTGGCTCTAACGCTTCAGCAACTGCCCTGGGCACCAGTCTTTACTTCTGCAAAGCAAAGGAGAGCCTGTAGGTAAATTTTGGTAGTCAGGTTCAATTAAGAGAACTTGTTTATAGTGGAATTATCAAGCATCCTGAGTGGCACCCCTGCAGAAGTTACTCATGGAAGGAATCTGTTCTTTTTTTCCATGCCCCATACTTCTAAGGGTGTGTGGGTATGTGTTCATCAAAGCCAGCTTAGCTATTTCTTGTGGCTTTTTTGTTTTGTTTTGTTTTTTTGCATCTTTTGTATGAAGTTCATATTCCTTTCTAATATCAATTAATCGTGGTAACCATGTCTTCAGAACATGAACATTAAAGAACACGGTGAATTCTTTAGACAGAGTCTAAAGCCACTCCCCAAAGATTGCACTGACACTATAAAATTGAAACAGAACTGAATAAATGAATGGCATAAATCTAGCATTAAGAACTGCCTCTTTGGGGCACCTGGGTGGCTCAGTCGTTAAGTGTCTGCCTTTGGCTCAGGTCATGATCCTGGAGTCCCAGGATCCAGCCCTGCATTGGGTTACCTTCCCGGCGGGAAGCCTTTTTCTCCCTCTCTCACTCCCCCTGCTTGTGTTCCCTCTCTAGCTGTGTTTCTCTCTGTCAAATAAATGAATAAAATCCTAAAAAAAAAAAAAAAAAAAAAAAGCCTTTTTTTTTTTTTTTTTTTTTTCTTCCCTAAGAGAAAGTCCATCCTTATTAGCGTGGCCTATAAGGTCCTGTATGATCTGGCTTGTGCATCTCCATTTAGCCCAGCCTTCCATGCTTGATCCTGCGATGCCGTTTCTGCAGTTTCTTTGCCCTTGTTCCTTCTTGGCGTGTGCACCCTCACCTTTTCTTCACCTACCCCACTAAACATATCCCTTCAAATCCTTGCTTGTGCTCTCTTCTCTCTAATCCCTTCCTGAACTTAACTCCTGAAGCAGAACTGAGGGGTTCCTTCACTCTGACCTCCCTGCCTGGCTCCCATTGTACCTGTATTTATGTTTTAGGACACATTATCCAGATTTGCAGTTATACTTTGGCTTGTATGCCACTCTTCCTACAGTGTGAAATCCAGGAGGGCAGAGATGGGGTTTCAATCATCTCTTTTTCCCCAGGGTCTATCCCCATGCTTGGCAAATAATAAGGCTTAACAAATATTTGCTGAATGAATGAACAAATAATCTGGGGGAAGCATGCTTTCTACTCAGTTTCCTACCACGCTGAGACTGGAAGGCATAAATGTTCTCTGGCTGTGGCTGTGATATGTTCCCCTGACTGTAATGCTTGCTTTCAGCCCTGGGTTGGGGAGATTGAAGAAGGAAGCTTCTTGTGGTGGCCACCCTTGCAGAGCTCTTTCTAGCCTTCAAAGAGGGATCAAAGGCACAGCCCTGAGTAGCCTGCTCAAGCCTTTGTTAGTACTTCACAGCTAGGATAGAGGGAAAGATTTCCTGTATGTATTATCAGAGACTTTGATCTAACTTGGTTGATGTGGATGGTACCTTGTTCACAGTACATTGCCAGTGAGAGATTCTCATAATGCAGTAAGGGTGACAACCAGATGATGCTGAAGAAATGCATGGGGTTATTACATTAGGAGTAGTTTATTCTCAGCAGGTACTGGTTTGCATGCATAATGTGATTCTTGGGGTGCCACAGCAAATTCTGTCTGTTAGAATAAGGTAATTGCATTACCTTGCCACTTTCAAATTCATTAAGGAAAAACCTGAGCTCTCCTGTTAAGTTTTTTGAATCCCGTTCATGTTCAGAACTCTCTCTCTCTGAGGTCGCGTTTCCGTCAGGACTTGCCTCTCATTGTTTGTGCCTGACAGCTGGACCCTAAATACTTCTTAGTAAGATCCTAGGCCTGCCCTATGTGATTGCAGAACTACTAGGCAAAGAGAGAAAAGCTCTTTGAGTACAGATAGACTGTCTTTATATTTTCTAAAGTGAATTGTGCCCACTACTGATAATTTTAGGTGATTTATGGATAAATATTTACGAATACTTAATTGTACTCTGGTTATATTAATGTGTGTTAGAAGAAGTAAAACTGGCACAGAAAACCTGTGATTTTACAGATGATGTTTAGGAGACTAAAAGAGGTGTCTAAATAAAGTCGATTTAAAGAAAAACTTAAATTTGAAAGTGGTGAGTAGAGTGGATCTTGAAAGTTCTCACCATAAGAAGAAAAAGAAATTTGTAACTCTGTGTGGTGGTGGACGTCACCTAGACTCCTTGTCATGATCATTTTGCAGTGTATACAAATATCAAATTTTTAAATTGTTTACTTGAAACTAATGTAATGTTATATCAATTAAACCTCAATAAAAAATAATGAAGGAAAATGTAAGAAAATAGTATTAAAATTACTTGAGGATCTTCCAGTAAGCAAATTGTGGAAATACTGTGACACAGTAAAATTCCTGATGCGTAGTAGGTGCTTAATAGATATTTATGGAACGAGTGAGTAATAAAAATAATAATAGTAGCTAAAATTTATTATATGCTGATTTTGTGCCCACTGAGCCAGAAGAGTTATATACCATATGCCTTTTGGTTCTGGTTTATAAGTTGCCATTTGGTCTTTATTTTATAGATGAAGGATCTAGGGTGTAGATAGTCACTTAAACAGGGTCACCCAGCTAGTGGTGACAGGTCTGCTCTCCCTTGTTACCAAACCCCAAGGGTACTTCTGTGAATCCCTAGGTAATATATTTGAAAAGTTAAAATGGGGTTTTTATTTCCAGCTCCACTTGGGTTCCCTGAGGTGGTAAAAATATTCTAACACGTTAAAGGTTAGCTCTGGTAGCTCTGTGGTGATGAGTGTGCTGCCAAGCTGGTACCTTGGATGAATTATGTTGGAGCTTGCCTGGTTGCACAGCACACATGCTATGAAGTCTTAGAGGTCCCTGGACAAGCCTTTTAGTCTTTCCCCTGGAACTCCTCTTCAATCTTACTGCCAGTGTTGTGAGAACGTTATATCACATCTCAAGCCTAGATTTCCAGGGATCTTTTCATATGCTGACCCAAACAGTATTCTATCTCAAACAGCTTTTATGGCAGTGATGACACTCTGCTTTGTACAGCTGTGCTCCTTGACTCAAAAAGTGGCTCTGATGGTCACCAAGCCGTGAATTTCAAAGGTGCATGTGAAGACTCATAGTGAAATAGAAGAGACTTTCAAAATTACTAATTTTCTGTTGGTGATTTTATGTATAAATATATAAATTAATAACTCATTTTGTCCACTTTACTCATGAACAATTATACATTTAAATTGACCAAAAACTTCCCTCCTCAAGGGAAGCAAAAGTCTTTGCTTTATATTTATATATAATCTCTTAGCGAGGGCAGTAAGAATGGGCTAAATATTGATTAAGTCTCACAATCTGATAAATAAAACCTAGTTACATTCTTTTTTTTTTTTTTTTAAAGATTTTATTTATTTGACAGAGAGAAACACAGCCAGAGAGGGAACACAAGCAGGGGGGTGAGAGAGGGAGAAGCAGACTTCCCACCGAGCAGGGAGCCCGATGTGGGGCTCGATCCTGGGTCTCCGGGACCATGACCTGAGCCGAAGGCAGTGGCTTAACCAACTGAGCCACCCAGGCGCCCCAAAACCTAGTTACATTCTTGAAAGCCATTCTCAGATCTTTGGAAAATCTCAGGATACCACTAGCTTCTAATTTACCACAATTGCAATCTTTTTAAATTTAAGACTTTGTGCCTTCTCTATAAGTAATCCACACTCTGTGAAATCAGAGAACTATAAGGGAAGAGGCATTTGGGAGAATACACAACAGAGTTTTCTTAGTTTCATTAGAATTATAAGTTCTTCACATTTATGATTTCCTCTGTGTGACTCATTTACTACTTATGATAGGACGTGAGAGTTAAGGTTTCGAATAATTTCAGAGCTGAATGACATTTGTTAAAAGCTGAAAATGGTTATTTTTCTCTTCTTTTGCTTTTTACTTTTTTTCATGCTTGTTTTAGGGAAGAGAGGGTCAGACCATTGGTAGATAATGGGAATCATGGGCATTTCATATATAAAGGAAATACCAATCTGACAAAAACTTCTCTAGTATTTCTGGGAAAGCCAATGATTGTATCATTGATCATTAAGACTAGAGGGACCTTTGAAAAATCTTCTTTCTAGAATTTCTCAAAATGTGGCTTGTGGATTTCACAGACTTCACCTGGGGGTAAAAAATACACATACCTAGTTTCTAGTATATACCATCTGAATTACTGTATCCAAGGGAGACCAGGGAATATAGATTTTTCAGAAGCTCCCTCAGTAATTCTTACTGACACTAGTTTGGTAATCACTTTATTCCAGTCTCCTCATGGCACGTAGAGATTGAGGCATAATGCAGTGAAGTGACTTATCAATGGTAAAGTAAGCAGTAAATAACATCACCCTGCTTGGCTATTCAAAACCACCTAGGTGAACAGCAATTTTTAATTCATTTGACATGCATCTTTCTGCCTCAGCTGTGTAGTTATGTAACTTAATTACTTCTTAGTTTGATTTGACGGCTTTATTCTATTAGATAAGATGTGTTAATTACTCTGATGGCAATATGTGGTAATAATGGCTCAGTGTTACATTAATAATTTCAAGATCATGAATAATATGCAACACCTCAGTGTCTGTGCCATTATTAATTTGTCTCACCAGTGCTGAAGTGTTTAAAATTCAGTTTCAAGCATGTCTTCTCAGAGGAAAAAAGAATAATACATGTATTGAAAAACCTTTCCATTATTCTGATATTAACTCTGTCCTTGCTACACATTTGCTGAATATTGTACCTACTTAGTGAGGTACAAATACAGTTTCATTTTCCTTTTAAAAATACAAGTAAATCAAAACAGTCTTTGGTGATAAAGGAGAAAGAGTAGAGGCAATATAACTCTTGTGCAGTTTTATCACTTATAATGAATCTCAAGGGAGAAGAATAATTCTACAAGTAGAATTTTTTTATTAGCTTGAGTTTTTGAGTAGACTTAAAGTCATGTTTTCACACCAAAGGGAAAAAAAAAAGGGTCCTATTTCTCACTTCATGATGATTAAGCCGTTGATTCCTAGGCCGGTAAGAGGTTACTGAACAATTCTGCCTGTCCAGCATCCATTTCCCTCTTTTTATAGTAGCACCCTGATACAGAATAACCATTTCCCTTAAGTCTGTGTGGGTATAGCTTTCAACGTTTATCATTGAACTGACCAATCAGCATATTCCATCTTCCTGGCAATTGTGATTGGCTTAAGGATGGCCTGTAACATAAGTTGGTACAGAGCCATTTTTAGAATTATTGAGAAAGATAAACAGAGACATAAACTGGAGAAACTGGCATTCATCTTGCCACCATGAAAGGGAGGTCTACCATGATATAAAAAAACGGGTGGAGGGAGACATGAGACCAATTCCTGATGAGAGAATTTAAGTTCCCAAATCCAACCAAGTCTTAAATCACGTACCACTATTTTTTACTGGTATACAATCAAAATATTCTTCTTTTTCTTTTTCTGTTCTTATGTATTTTTCTGTGATTGGGTTTCTAACACTTGTAGCAACAATAAGAAGACATTAAGCATGAAAAAAAGTGTGTTTTTGTTTTTGTTTTTGTCTTTTTTGGAACTCATTAGTTTCCAAGAATGGAAATAGTTTGCAGTAGGCCCTGGGTCTTGCATGGGTACTCCTGAGTCTGCACTGTTACCAGTGGAACAGATTAGTTGACCTAGAGTAGAGGTATGGTGACCATATAATTTTTATCCAAATCAGAACACATTTTTCCCTCTTATTATGGAGAATGTTGAATCTATATAACAAGCAAACAGAATAGTAAAATCCTATGAACCTATTACCAGTCTTCAACACCGTCAATCCATTGGCCAGTCTTGTTTCATTCATATCCCATACACTAGCACCTCAGTATTATTTTAAAGTGAGTCCTAGGCATCATCATTTCATTGGATGAAATTTCAACAAGGAAAAAGAGGGTCCATTAAGACATGGTAGCAGGTGCAAATTGAAACTATCCCAGAAAGATTGAGATTGATAGGAATAGATTGAAAATAAATGAATTAGAATCTGTAACCTTAGTACCACTGATCAACTGAGATAATAGGCCTAGGAAAGTGCTAAAAAACCTTGAGACCTTTTTCCTATCAGCTTCTTAAAATTATATATATGTTTTATTGAACACCATCTTAGTCCAAGAAACAGATTAGTCCTCCAAGAAACAGATGCCAGAATAGATAAAATGTGTATGAATTTCGCTAGGGAAACAGCGCCATGAGAGAAAATGAGGAGGGAGTCAGTAAAGGATGGGAGTGTAATTGAACTCTGATGCAAATCTGACCCTAAGGAAAGGAAAGAAGAAGGTAGATTGTGTGGAAGTGCCTCTTGTAGGTTTTGCAAGGCTGTCCAGTGTTGTCAAGCCAAAGTAAGGTGTGAGAGAAATCACATGTCTCCTAGGAATTGTCCAGTTCCAGTATGCCTGCTCTACTCAGTCCTGGGCTGGGAGCAGCCCCGGGAAAGTGTGCTTGAGGTACACAAACACAGTATTAGACTGTTTTGGCTCCCCTAACAAATTACCACAGACCGGGTGACTCATAAATGACAAAAAATTTATTCCTCACAGTTTGGGGGATTAATAAATCCAGGATCAAGGCACCAGCAGATTTGGTGTCTGGTGAGAGCCTGCTTCCTGGTCCATAGCTTGCTGTCTTCATCTCAGTCCTCAGGTGGTGGAAGGGGTAAGGGAGCTCCTTCAGATCTCCTTTATAAGGGCCCTAATCCTATTTGTGAGCACTCTGCTCTCATGACCTATTACGTCTCAAAGGCCCCACTTTCATATACCATCATAATGGTATTCATCCTATAGCACATAGTGATGGATTTCAGAACGTGGCAACTGAGACACTTGGTCAGTTTTTTCCCCTGAGTTGGCACATTTTTATGGCCACCACACATACTAAGTCTTTCTTCTAAATACTATCACTATAGTGTAGCATAGTAATTAAAGCATGGACTTGAATCAGAACAGCCTTATTAAAATCTCAGCTTGTTAATTAGTGGCTATGTGGATGTGGACAAATCACTTAAGTTCATTGTGCCTTTTTATGAAGTGGGAATAACATCATGGGCTTCATGTAAACATCAAATGTAGTAAACTGTACACAGTGCTAAGCAGAGTACATGGCCTGTAGTAAGTGCCCAGCACTTGTTAGTGATGATGGTAATAATGATGATGATAGTAACAAACATGAAGACTTTATGAATAAGTCTATTTAGGGGCCTTTAGCCATAGGTCCTATTTTCAGAGACTACAGCTGAACAAATCATGTGAAATGACTAATTTTATATCACTCAGGATATTTGGCCTAGTCTTTCAGGTCTGTCTCCATTTCTTTTGTTAAATCAAAGGCATCGTTCTCTTTCCGCTTCCTGAGCCTTTGTACTGAGTGTTCCTGCTCTCTGGATTACTTTTCTCACTTTTCTCCTTTAGCTCATTGCTTTGTACTCATCTTTTCTGGTTTCAGCTTAAGAATAACTTAATCATGTAAGACTCCACTGACCCCACAGACTAGTAAAGCTGCTTCTTTAATACAGCATCTAAGATTTGTGCTTATAAAATTGTATTCCTTTTATAGCTAGGGCTTCTGTTAGTGTGTAATTATACATTATTCATATATATATTTAAACGGTGGTTGTCTTTTCCATGTGAGAGCAAGGATCATGTCTGATTTTGCTTGCAATTTAAATACAGTGCCTAGCACAAAGCTATCTTAGAACACACTCAGACAATTGTTAACTAAATGAATAAAGTATATCTGCTCCTCAGAAAGTGAGTCCTTGTCAGTTTACTCTTTGTAGCCTATTCATTGGAAGTTGACCCATAAAACTAGCTTGGCAATACATTACTGCGAAGACGAGGAGGTAGCTAACTTGCTCGCTGGGCAAAGCATTCTGGGTCCTACATTAATTTGATTTAATTTAATTTTATTATTCAAAGATGTTTACTTCTTTTGGTAAGAACACTTAATATGAGATCTACCCTCTTAACAAATGTTTAAGTGCACAGTACAGTACTGTTAACTACAGGTACAATGTTGTAAAGCAGATCTCTAGAACTGACTCATCCTGCATAAGGGAAACTTTATACCTATTGAACAGGTCCTCCCCATTTTTTTGGCTACCAGGCCCTGGCAACTACTATTCTAGTCTTTATTTCTACGAATTTGACTATTCTAGATATGTAAGTGGAATCATGCGGTATTTGTCCTCCTGTGACTGGTCTGTTTTATTTAGCAAGTAAAATAAGTGATGCCCATTTATCCATGATGCTGCATATGGCAGGATTCCTTTATTTTTTAAGGCTGAGAAGTATTCCATTGTGTGTATGTGCATTTTCTTTATCCTTTCACCCACTAATGGAAATTTAGGTTGTTTATATATTTGGCTATTGTGAATAATGCTGCAGGGAACATGAGAGTACAGCTGTATCTTTGAGATTCTGATATTGGTTCTTTTGGAGATAATCTCAGAAATGGGATTCGTGGATCATATGGCAGGTCTTTTTAAAATTTTCTGCGGACTCTCCTTTACTGTTTTCCATAGTAGCAGCACCATTTTACATTATCACTAACAATGCACCAGCATTCTACTCCACCTTCTCACCACCTCTTTGGCTGTCTTATAGTTTTTTGGGAATTAGTCATGCTAGCAGGTATGAGGTGGTATCTCATTTTGATTTTTATTTGCATTTCTGTAATGATTACTGATGTTGAACATCTTTTCATATACCTGTCAGCTATTTGTATGTTGTCTTTGGAGAAATGTCTATTCAAGTCCTTTGCCCATTTAAAAAAATAAAAATATCTGTTTTGATTTTTGCTATTGAGTTGTAGGATTTCCTTATATATTTTGAATATTAATCCTTTATCAAATATACAGTTTTCAGATGTTCTCCTGCATTCTATAGTTTGGATTTTCATTGTGTTGATTTCTTTTCCTCTACAGAAGCTTTTTAGTTTGATGTAGTTCCACTTGTCCTTTTTGCTTTTATTCCCTGTGCTTTCAGAGTCATATCAAAGAAATCATTGCCAAGATAGAAGCTTTTCCCCTGTGTTTTCTTCTAGAAGTTTCACAGTTTCAGGTATTGTAATCTTTAATACGTTAAGCTGATTTTGGTGTATGGTGCAAGGTAAGATTACGGTTTCATTCTTTCACATGTGAATATTCAGTTTTCCCAACACTATTGTTTGTAGAAAACCTTAAAGACTCCACAGAAAACATTAGAACTGGCAAAGTTGCAGGATGCAAAACCAGCTTACAGAAATGAGTTGTGTTTCTGCTTACCAACACTGAACTATCCAAGAAAGAAACGAAAAAAAGAAATCCCATTTACAGTAGCATCAAAAGGAATATAATACTTAGGAATACATTTAACAAAAAGGTGAAAGACTTGTACACTGGACATTATAAAACATTGATCAAAGAAACCAAATAAATGAAAACACATCATGTTTATGGATTGGAAGACTTCGTATTATTCAACATTTCTATACTACCCAAAACAATCTACAAACCATTGCAATGCCTATAAAAACTTAAAGGCATTTTTTTTAGAAATAGGTAAAACAGTCCTAAAATTCATATGAAACCACAAAAGACCCCAAATGCCAAAACCATCTTGAGCAAGAACAAAACTGCAATCATCATACTTTCTCATTTCAAAATGTTATAAAGCTAAAGTTAATTAATTAATTAATGTGATGCTGGCCTGAGAACAGACTTACAGACCAATGGAACAGAATAGAGAGCCCAGAAGTAGACCCATATATATATCTTCAGCAAGGGTGCCTAGAGTACACAGTGGGAAAAGTATAATCTCTTCAACAAAGAGTGTAGGGAAAATTAAATATACATGCAAAAGGATGAAATGGGATTCTTCTCCCATCCACAAAACCCCAACTCAAGTGAATTATATGTTTAAGATTGTAACTGTAAAACTTCTAGAAGAAAACATAGGGGAAAAGTTTCGTGACTTTGATCTTGGCCAAGATTTATTGGATATGACACTAAAAGCACAAGAAACAAAAACAAAAATACACAAGTAGGACTCCATGACCTGTTTTAGCCTGACTCAGAACAGTCTTGTGTGAGGATCTGTGAGGGCAGATGAGAAGTTGGTGAGAGAAACATTATTGTTAGATGGCAGTTAGGCATTCAAATTACTCACATATTTTCTCTATTTAAGTTGTGAACTTTTCTTTCAGTGCTTCTCAAAATATAATGTTTGAGAAGTACCTGGGTAGGTTGTTAAATATGAGTATCTCCAGACTCCTCTGCGAAGAGATTTAGACTTAGTTGTTTTAAGGCAGGGCCCTTGAATTTGCATGTTTATAGAGTGGATTCCAGTGATCACTGAGATTTAGGAATAACTGTCCTGTATCCCACTGATGATTCAGGACCACTGAGAATGACACAGCTATTGCCAGAACTTGGTAACTTCTTTCCTCTCCACAGTGGTGTCTCTCAAATATTTTGAACTACTCTGAAGAGTAAAGGTCTTCATGCCCTCTG
Source organism: Spilogale gracilis (assembly GCA_004023965.1). Lineage (NCBI taxonomy): Eukaryota > Metazoa > Chordata > Mammalia > Carnivora > Mephitidae > Spilogale > Spilogale gracilis. The sequence goes on from PITA01003327.1 coordinate 54,935, forward strand.
CTTCAATCATTGCCATTCACTAGTTGAGGAAAGAATGTAGTGAAAACAATGTATTCTTTTTTTTTTAACCAAGCACATTGAATGTGGAGTGGAATGGGTGGATTATGAACATAAAACATGTTTTAGAATTAGGAGTGTGAGTAATTTATGTTTGACCATTAATTAGTTTACCATTTAAAAATTAAAGGTTCAATCTCTTCATTAAAATTTGCACCACTGCACTACATCAGTAAACAATAACCTATATTAATAATAAAAAGGATTAACAGATAGTACTTTATTATAATTAAAATCAGAAATAATGTCAGCTAAAATCATGACCAATTCAGTCAACACTGATGTTCTCTCCCAATAAGATCATACATTTTACAAATGCCATTCTTGTTTACAGTTGTATCACCCACACTTAACACTGTCATTGGTACATACTAAGCACTCAGTAAATATTTTGGCACACTGACAGTTCAGTGTTCCATTTTAAAAGTGTGGAACGTCCAGCTCTCTGTAAGTATGTGTGTGAACAGGAACTTTGCAATCTGCAGTGTAATTTGTAGCCTATACTAATAGTTCATTTTGTTTATAAATATCACATTTTACTCCTAATCATTTCCCAAAGTAGAATATTAGTAGGTCATCTTTAGTTACATGTAAAACTAAGACTAATTGGAAGTGTGTCATTTGCTCATGAACTGAAGAAAGGACTGGCATCTTTTGTAGTACTTTGAGCTTGTTTTTGGGTTTTTACTTTGAGAACCATTGTGCTAGGCTATGTGACAGTGGTAAACTAAGTCTTACCCATAAAATTGGTTATCACTGCTCTGACCAAGAACCTTTTTATTGGTTCTTTTATTTTCAGGTTCTGTTTTGGGCAAAACAGCCATGTTTGTTGGAATCTTATGTTGTGATTACTTCTTCATTGTTTTCTAAGCCTCTGTACATTTAGTTTCTTCTTGGAGCTTTATATAACTGCCATTTTTATCTAAATCTTTTTTTTTTTTTTTTTTATTGTTACTAAATTTTTTTTTCCAGTGTTTCAAGATTCATTCCCCATTCCCCACACCCAGTGCTCCCCGCTTTAGGTGTCCCCAGTACCCACCACCAGGCTCTCCCATCCCTCCACCCCCTAAATCTTTTTTTTTTTTAAGTAACTGAAAGTCCCTTTTTTGATTTCATGCTCCCAGATGACCACTGCTGAAAGAACTTCAGTATGTCTGCATTATGCTTGATTCTTTATTTTCTGTTACTAATAGACTTGGTTTTCTCCTCAGTCCATCATGAAGAGAGTTTAGAGCAATAAGAATTGTCATATTTAGTTGCCAAACTCCATGCAGAGCTTCAAGTAGCCAGAGATTTATTCCTTTACATACAGCATACTGCTTTAGTCTCTCCTATACATGGTAATATGTATAGATCTTTTACAGTAGTTGTACCTGTAACTTCAAGTTAGGGCTGCTTCACTAATGGTTTATTTTTCTACTTTTTTTCATTAATGGCTTATAATTATGTCTTCATGTAGTATATTATTTAGGGCCTCACTACTGTTAAAATGAAAGCAGATGTTTGGTATTCAGAATTGTAGCTTAATGCTTCAGTTTTCTTCTCTGTATTAGTGACAAGCAAGTTCTGGTGACTTCTGTTCCTTACCTGCTTCCAAAGTCAGTTTTTTCCCGTGAGTTGGAATTTTGAAATGCTGTATAGAGACATGGTCACAGGAGACAATACTATCATCCGTCTCACTGGGCCCACTCCCATCTCTTACATTTACTGCACTGGAACTAAAAAGGCTCCCAGACTCTAACTGGCATTTTTTGTTCAGTCTGAGAGTCAATGTGCATGTTTAATTTCTTTTTTTTTTGCATGTTTAATTTCTGTTATGAAGCAATCTGATGATTGCATTTTCCAGCAGTACCTGTTAAGTGGACTTTTACAGCACTCACCGAGAAGTTGGTCTTTATGTGCTATCCTTGGGTGCAAATGCAGTATTTTATAGAGCAGATCTCTTCACTTTGATTACTTGGATGAAAAATGATTAATGATTACACTAGACAGACAGACACATATGCCCATGGTTCTTTCCACCACCCCCCCCCCCAACTACAATAGTCCAGACTACCACTTTCTCTTGGCAAGCCATCTGTGATCGACTCTTCCCTACCCTCTTTGGCTCCAAGAGAGTCTCCCTCTGTCTCGTTTGAGATCTAGATCCTATAGTGGTTGCTCTTAGCCTTCAGGATACCATCAGACCTTCAACAGCATTCAGAGACCTTCATGCTCTGTATTTCCATCTCCTCATGCTCCCTCCCCACTTCCTTCCTCCTCCCATCTCAGATTCCAAACTAAAGCCACACTGAATTCCATATATGTTCTCCATTTTTGGACCTTTGAATAAACTCATCTGTTTAACTGGAATACTTCTTTCTTTCCTCACTCTCTCTTCCCTTTTGAGTGTTGCTACTTACTGTTCTTCAAATTTCAGCATGGACATGACTGTCTTCAGGTAGCATTCACTGGCAGCACATCCTGAAGAAGCACTTTGCTTGGGAGACTCCAGAGCACCAAGTACTTTCCCCATTAAAGCCCTTGCCATGCTGTGTCATAACTGCCTCTGGACTTGCCTGTTTCCCCTCTCCCCTTGACTGTGAAGACTGTGAATTTAGGAACTGTGACTTGTTTATTGCCAAATCTCTGTTGTCTAGAATAATGCTTGACACACAGTAGCCATTCATGTTTAACAAATAAAATAATTCATGAAGGGTTTTGCAACATATGAATGATTTTATGTGTATTCTATTTCATTTTCATTAAGAAACTTACAAGAAAGTGTTTAATAATTAATGATAAGATATTCAGTAAAAGTTGTTTTTAATATTGTTATTTTAGTGATGTGATAAAATGTCCTGTTAACTAAGGCCATTCATAAAGGCAACTGTATTTTATAAAATGTTTTGCAGTTGTTAAAAGGAGGGCACCAAATGGTACAAATATGTGACTGTTTTTTCCCATTGGTTACCATGGGATACCATCCTTCGAAAACATTCTAAGATAGATGCTCATGTCTGTGAAAATAAAGTCCATGAAGTAAATTGACTTTGAGCAAGTAAGAGTAAATATAGAATATCAATGTGATCAGAGATGATGGATGTCAGAGCCACCTAGGAGAAAAATAGAAATAATTATCTGATAGAGAAACAAACATATCTATCTCTACTGTAATTTTTTAAATGTTTATAGCCTTTGCTATCCGGTGTACTACTTTGTGATGAGTTAAAATATTTTGCCATCCAATTTATCAGACACCACTCAGTGTATGCAACTCAAGTATTAAAATTGAAATGGAAACACTTGTGTCACAAATCATATTGATCTTATAACTAATCGTGTCTCCTAATTTCAATACCTCCCACTAGTCTCTTCTTGACTGTGGATGACAGGAAGGAGATTCTTATGGGTGCTTTTCAGCCTGACTTTCATCTGGTTTGAAAATCAGTTTGAATTCACTCAAAGAAAAAAAAAAATCCAGTTCTCTTTATCTGCCTCCTGGGCTTTAATAAAATATTTTTTAAAAATTTGAATTCGGGGGCGCCTGAGTGGCTCAGTTGGTTAAGCGACTGCCTTCGACTCAGGTTCATGATCCCGGAGACCCGGGATCGAGTCCCACATCGGGCTCCCTGCTCAGCAGGAAGTCTGCTTCTCCCTCTCTCACTCCCCCTGCTTGTGTTCCCTCTCTGGCTGTGTTTCTCTCTGTCAAATAAATAAAAATCTTAAAAAAAAAATTGAATTCAGTAATAATAGATTCTACAAAATAAGTAAGTTGTGCTTATAGCCAAAAGCTTACCTGTTTCCAAGAAGAATGTTATAGCCAGTCTTTGACAGGTTTGAAGTGCTTAGGATATCATTAAATTCAATATTATCTAGGAGTTCTGAGGGAGCTGAGGAGGTGTGAGGAAAACTGAGCATAATAAAGTAAAGGAATTAAACTATCCATTTTGAATTTATTTATGAAAGCAAAAGTTTTAGAACCAGAAACTGTGGTGACAATTTTGGCAGTGGTGGAAGTTTTTCCTCTCAGTCTAGTGTGATAGTGTTTCTTCAGACAGAAGTGTATAGTTACTTCAGTCTGCATGACATTGGTGACCTGCAGTTAAGAGCACATGTTCTAGTGATTTATGGAATTTGTTTCCAGTTGGGACCTTGCTATGAGTAACAGATGCCTATTTGCTTAGCAAGTTCAGTAGTTACTCCAAAATAAGTCTTCTAGAATATGTTTGTGCCTTTCTGCCTGCTCCTCCAGATACAGGGTTGGTTCTCTTTTCAACAGTTACCTTTTTTGGATAACTTTGTTGGGCTTCCCTATGTCTCTTACATTATATTCAAGAATGCTTCCTTGTGTTTCCGTGGTATCCACTGAAGAGCTATGTCCACTTGCCACACTGTAGTTTTAAATAATTAATTGTATTTAGTGTTTTTATATCCTTACCTCATTCCCTCTTTCTACAGATAGATGTTTACATGTTTACATTTTCTTGTGTTTCTTTCCATAAAAGAGAAATTTTGCAGAGTGCTGATATACATGTAACTAAATGTAAAGATGGATTTTTAAAAATCACACAAAAATATATTTTGGGCAATCTTTGTCACTCTGCTTTTTATTTACTATATTTTGGATATATTTCTATTGACATATATAGGCCTGCAAATTTTTTACAGCTGCCTGCTAATTATGTCTTATGGATGGCATATAATTTATAATTGCCCAGGCTCCCAGTTAGAAATATGTTGATTGTTTGCAACTTTCTGTTGTTAGAAACACTGAAATGAAGAATCATGCCTTGTGGACTTATGTGAATATGTCTTTAGGATACATCCCAAATAGGTTTTAGGGGCAGAGGGCATGTGCCTTTTTAATGTTGGTAGATTGACTGTACTATAAAGTTTGACATCAGTTAGAGTCACACTATATCAGCATCACATTATATATATATATAAATTAGTTTACTTTCTTCTCTTGCCACCTAGAAGGTGTGAAAATTACATGTAGGCTGGTACATTTTATCTCTTGTTCCCTGAAGCACCTAACACAGCCCTAAATAAATATTAGCAGAATGAAGACATGAATGAAAAGTTCTGCTCATACTTTAGCTTGTGTTAACACAGTGGAGTTATGTTGGAGGTACTATTAAAGTCATGTGTTAGTGCAACACTGAGGTAAATTTGATAATTCATGAAAAAATGTGGATGTGATTGTGAATTCCCTAGGAAATTACAAGCAGTCTTTTCATTAATCTTATTTTGAGGCCCAGGAGGAGGAAGAAGGGATGGTTCCAGATTGAATCTATATGTCTTTTCTTTCAGAATGGACCATCCTCTGGGGCCAGCAGATGCTCCTGGATGATTGGTGTGTGTGTGGTGGTGGTGGTGTTGGGGGGGGACAGGAAGGGAGGGGTGAATATACTCTTCTTTGTCCTAAGCAGTCAGTGTGTACCCCCAGACAAAGTGCTGAAACATCAGTTTCCTGCTGTCATTTCCCTGTGTATTACATCATGCCCGTGAAAACAGTTTATAGATCCTAAGGGCCTAACAGACTCTAAACTTCCCATCAAGACCCACCTTCATTTGGCCTCAAGTGTGTGTCCTGTTACTCCTCCCTACTCCCTGCTCCTTCTAACAGCTGGAGACCTACTGTGGACTTTGCCCATCTCTTTTTTGGGGATCATTCTGTCCTGTTTATTGTGAAAAGAGTTTACCTCTTTCTGAGTCTTATAGATGTAAAATCCTTTACTACTGCCCTCTGCCCTTTTTTAAACCAGCATCTGATTTCTTGTCTGATTCATTGATGCCAATCGTTCTTAGTTCATATTGTCTGTCATAGTGACATTTAATCTGTACCCAGTTTTTTAGTGAATGAACTGTAAATATGCCATGCATCTATATTCCAGCATGGAGACTCAGAGCAGTTTTTAGGAAACTTCCAATGCTTCCAGGGCACATTTATTTGAAATATTGTGTATATCCCACGGTGCTGACACCCTGGGGGGAGACCAGGTGAATCTTGGAGGTATTTACCCTTGTCTCTTCATCAGGCTGATGCCTATTTAGCTTATCAGTCCAGACTGGCTCCGTACAGGTTTAATGAATGTCTTAGACTACCCAGTGACTTCGAACTTTAATTTTTATTAGCTTGGTTCCCTCAAAGAGCACCTCTGTACCACCATAATCTTTAGAATACCTCCTTTCTGCAGGCTGATAGCTCTTATGGCCCAAGGGTTAGAAAAGCATAAAGATGAGATGGTTCTCCTAAGAGATTTGTCTCTTCAGGTTAGTGTTAATGTAGAAGTTGGATTTACCCACTAGATCCCAGGATCATAAAAAGTAAATCCACAGCAGAGTGCTAAAAGATGACTCTGCTCAGAGCCACTGCAGCATCTAAAACTGACATTGCAATCAATGAAAACATTTTATTGGCCCTCTTGGGTTTTACTACAGAAAATCGCAAAGTTCTGCTATGCACCAAAACAGCAACAGATTTTGTTGGTGCCCTTGAATCAATCTGTTAGATATATTTGAAGGAATGTGGTTATTAGCGAAGTTGGATAGGAATTTTCAGGTGGTGCCAAGAAATAAGCTTCTACAAGTAAATGATCAGTCAAATAAATAAACACGCAGACATAAGTATTTGCATAGGTCTCACAAATTTGTAAAATATTTTTGCATATATCGTATGTTCAATCCACCAACCCTAGGAAGGGGTAGGTGTAATTCATAATTATTCCATTTTGGGATGAGGGCATTTGTAGCTCAGAGAAGCTGAGTGGTGTGAGGTTGAGATTTTCACGAGCAGCTTTACTGTCTCTGGTGTGTGTGATAGTTCATAGCTTCAAAAATTACCAGCAAAGTCTCTGTTGTTTCGTTTCTCTCCCTGGATTACAGCGACTTTGGACACAGAAACAAACTGAGGGACTTGGAGGGAGGGGGGTGGAGGGATGGGAGAGCCTGGTGGTGGGTACTGGGGATATCTATTGCGTGGAGCACTGGGTGTGGGGAATGGGGAATGAATCTTGGAACATTGGGGAAAAAAATTTAAGTAACAATAAAAAAAAATTAAAAAAAATAAATGATTGGAATCCCATGAAAAAAGAAATTACTAGCAAAGCTATAACTTCAAATTTAAATCAACAAAGACTGAAGAAGTAAGTTGAGCATCTGGAGTGAAAAATAAAGTCACCGTTTTAGATATTCAGTTTATTGGAATAGTTTGGCAAATCTACATGGATAGTTCAGTCTCTTAAAAAAAAAAGACATCTAAGGCTTTATTTACCTGGGTTATAAAAATAATCTGATTCTTACTGGATTATTCATGTATGTCTTCATTTATTCATTTAATATTTGCTTCATATTCACTGTGTATTAGACATTACAATATAGTAGATACACAACTGAATAACATAATTTCTACTCTTAAGAACCGTAACAATATTAGATAATATTTCCTGATGTTAGCTTATGATATATCAGGTAAAGTAGGGATCACTTAAGATACTTTATAACGTTGGGGCACCTGGGTGGCTCAGTCGGTTAAGTATCCAACTCTTGGTTTCAGCCATGTCATGATCTCAGGGTTGTGAGAGTGAGCCCTACATCTGGCTTTGTGCTCAGCAGGGAATCTATTTGTGATTCTCTTCTGTGCCTCTGCCCTTCCCCCTGGTGTGCTGCTTTCTCTCTCTCTCAAATCAATCAATAAATAAAATCTTTTTAAAAAGATATATTGTAACATTTATTCCTAACAGTCTTTTACGATACGGGTATCATATCTTATTCATACCATAAGATATAATATCATCTCATGAATCATATGATTCGTATCATAAGATATCTCTTATTGTCTGTTTTTCAGAGAAGGTAATTGAGTTTTACATCCAAGATAAGCAGTAAGTAAGCAGTTTTACATCCAAGATAAGCAGCCAAGTTTAATTCAAAGGCTGGTATGATCCAGAAGCCCATACTTTTTTAGCATCTCTAAAATTTGGCCTTCCAGGGCTCTGCTCCCTGGCTCATGGTCTGTGTTAGACATAGGAACAGAAAACGGAAAACGTAGCAATAAACTGAGGGAAGTTTAAAAGCAAAGGAATGAGTGAAATGTGAAGGAAGAAAGCATAAAGGAAGGAAAATCATAGAGAACTAGCTTTAGTAGATGGACCTTAACTTGGATCTGAAAATAGCCATAAAAATATTATAGGCAAAGAAAGAGGAAGGACGTTCTAAGAAGAGAGGAGAACATGTGCAGAAGCATGGAATTACATTTAAGGGTTTCTCCTTTGGGCTGCTTAGAAGAATTTATTGAATCCTCATTGAGTTCATGGTACCTTCAGTTGCTTGAAGTGTTGTTGAGTGTTGCTGGCATCGTCCTGTCATAACTCTTGCTTTAAGCTAGAACAAGTTCCTCAAACTTATACAATAGTCAAACCCCAGGTAACAGCACCATCACTGGACTAGTTTCAGGAATACACAGCAAAATGGATTTTAGTGCAGATAAATGTCAGTGAATTGGTCTTTAGCTGCCCTCTGCAATGTGATGATTGCTAATTGAATATGCAAAAAGACTTCAAGTCTTCATTTAATCACACAGGATACAGTCATATAGGTTGAATAGCCAGGAGGATATAATTACCCAGGGACAAGATGAATGAGAGTTATCAGCTGTCAAACAATGTGTTACCTGGGATGTGATGTATCCTTAAAGGTGGAAGATAGACTCTCCATTTCTCTTGACTTTGAGGTCTCTTCATTAAAGGTAAGGTGTGACTGTCACTCATCAATATTGGTATCATACCATTAAGAGTCTGAGGTAATCCAATCAACATCCTAGGAGGACTTTCTTTTTTTTTTTTTTTAAAGATTTTATTTATTTGACAGCGAGAAACACAGCGAGAGAGGGAACACAAGCAGGGGGAGTGAGAGAGGGAGAAGCAGGCTTCCCGCCGAGCAGGGAGCCCGATGTGGGACTCAATCCCGGGTCTCCGGGATCATGACCTGAGCCGAAGGCAGTCGCTTAACCAACTGAGCCACCCAGGCATCCCTGGGACTTTCTTTTTAAGGAGCAGTAGGGAAGTCCCACAGTTAACTAGAAATAGAAGAGCAGTTGGAATATGATTATTTGTGAAAATGCTTTGGTGCAGTTGAACTCAACTTATTTTAAACCTGAAATTTTCATTGTGCTTAACTACTATACAGGAAGCAAGAAAGCCCTGCTCTGCCTTTTAGGGTTAGAGAATAATCCCTATACTCAGAGCATATATAATTGTCCTGATTACTAAGACTCCAGGAATATGCCAGAAAGTTTTTTTTTTAAGTGACCTGTTTTATTTTATGTCAAGTAAGCATATCAAGTTCCTGGAAGGCAAATTGACAGAAGTTAATGTAGTTGATTCTTGCTTCACTGTTTTCTAATCAGGCTTTGAGAGTTTTTTAATTAATTAAGATTTATTTATTTGTCAGAAAGCACAAGCAGTGGGAGGGGCAGGCAGAGGGAGAAGCAGGCTCCCCACTGAGCAGGGAACCCTATGTGGGGTGCAGTCCTAGGACCCTGGGATCATGACCTGAGCCGAAGGCAGCTGCTTAACTGACTGAGCCACTCAGGTGTCCTGATGTCAGAAATTCTCCCCCCCCCCTTTTTTTTCCTTAATAACATATAATGTGTTATTTGTTTTGGGGGTATAGGTCTGTGATTCATCAGTCTTACACAGTTCACAGCACTCACTATAACACATACCTCCCCAATGTCTATCACCCAGGCACCCCATTCCTCCTACCTTCCACCCCTCCAGAAACCCACAGTTTGTTTCCTAAGATTAAGAGTCTCTTATGGTTTGTCTCCCTCTCTGGTTTCATCTTGTTTCATTTCTCCCTCCCTTCCCCTAAGATCCTCTGTCTTGTTTCTCAAATTCCTCATATCAGTGAGATCATATAATTGTCTTTCTCTGATAGACATTTCATTTAGCATAATACCCTCTAGTTCCATCTACATCATAGCAAATGGCCAGATTTTGTTTTTTTATGGCTGCATTGTATTCCATTTTATATACATATCACATCTTCTTTATCCATTCTGTTGATGGATATCTAGGCTCTTTCCATATTTGGCTATTGTGGGTATTGCTGCTATAAACATTGGGGTGCATGTGCCCCTTCAGATCATTACATTTGTATCTTTAGGGTAAATACCCAGTAGCGCAATTGCTGTGTCATAGGGTAGTTCTATTTTCAACTTTTTGAGGAATCTCCATATTCCAATGCCAGAAATTCTTAAAGGAAGCCCATGTATATTAAAAAATCAAGGAGAGGGCATTTTGGTAGAAGTCAGCAGGTTGAATACACAGGTTTATTTTTCCTTCTGATCTCTAAAAAACACCCCTGAAATGAAGAAAGAAGAATAAAATATCATAAAACTACAATGACAAAGAGAATGCTCCAGATGATGATCCCAGATGAACAATGTGAACATCATTTTGTATGTTGGAAAGTATATGGATAGGTGATGACAAGTGACTTATAGGGAGGAGGAAGCTGAACTTACACTTCTAGAAGGGAAAGACAAGACGAGGATGAGCCTGTGATCATGGTAAGGCCTCTAAAGCCTGGAGATCCTAGGCTTCTGAGGATGTCTCAAGGGAAGGGTGTGCAGAGGTCCTCTGCAAGTCTGCTTAAGGAGCAGTTAGGCTACCCAAACAATCACTGACCTTGTACAGCCAGTAGCCCACCCTACGCTACCTGGTAGGAGCAGCAAGGATTTTCTTCAGATAACTAAACCAGGGAGGCTTTGGATTCAGAGACCGCAAACCCAGGAAGGGCAGTGCTGAAATACTACACTGAAATTAGGGAGTTACGGTTAAAATCTAAACATGGATTCAGAAAACCTTCAAATTCTGTCCTCTGCGTATTTCTCTGAAGACTGAATAATTCAGCAAGAAACTGGAGGATTCTTCTCTAGGGAAATTGATATGCCCAAGAAGGAGTGGTAAGGATGTTGGCCATACTAACACAACATTCTCCTCAAGAAACGGCCAGATCTTTGTTTGATTATGCTATTGTAAAACCTGTCAATAAATGTGTTTAAATGTAATTGTGTTATATACTTTAGGCTTTCCAGGATGAGGTTATTAATCTGTTCCAGAGCATTGGAATCACTGGGTGGTTGTGAAGAAGGAGTTCCTACTTATGAGTCAGAGCTTCTGACTGGGGATTATAAAAAATATAATATATATTTGCCATTATAAGGTGACTTTTCTTCTGTTCTTCCCACTTATTCCCTTTTGTATCAGTTGTGTATTGTTCCAATAATGTTGGAGAAAAAGCCAATCCAGTTTTCAGTGGCTGAAGACAGTAAGGCTTTTTTTTAGCCTCAGAGTGTGCAGGGTGGATAGGTGGTTATTCTTATATTGGCTGGGCTCACTCAACTCATTTGTGTATGGTTAGCTGCAGGGAGGTCTGGTGGCTCTGCATTTCTTGCCTGTACTCTCTCTGTGAGTCTGTCTGTGTGTCTGAAGGTCTGCTGGATTTGGCAGGTGGGGATGACTCAGGGCAACTCAGTTCTGCTTCATATATCTCATCTTCTTGCAGTCTAGTATGGGTGTCCTCCTTGCAAAGGCAAGGGAATGAAAGCAAAAGAAGCACTTGCGAATGAGAGCAAAGCAAGCTTCAGTGTGTACATGATTTTTATACCTCTGTTAATATCATGCTAATATTCCTATGGATGAAGCATATTGTATGCCTGAATCTGGAGTCAAGGTAAGTAAAGAATTGGGTCCATTAGTGATATCATTCTGCCACATTTGGCTTCATCTTATTACCACATCTATCTTTTGTGTATGGACTTCAGTCTGTAGTTTAGGGAGTGTAGATTTTTGGGGTTGTCTTTACCCAGCACTTTACTATTGGCTTAAAGGACCCCAAGCTATATACTTTTTATCAGTTTACTTAAGTATACAACCCAGTGCGAAACCAAAATATTTGCCTTAGAAAGCTGCTGACCTAAAAGGAATCCCTTAGAGGTCAAAGGGAACCAGTTTAAAGAAAAGACTTCCTGTTCTTTGAAGTGCAGTTATGAAGTATTTAATCAGCAAGGGACTGAATTTACAAATCCCCATTCAGAGTAGAGGTGGTTAAATTACTTCAGAGTGTTCTCTGATCCATCTTCAGAGTTCATAGTTTTGGACCACATATAGGGTTGGTATCCTGGTGAAGTAGACATCTTTTAGCACTTGGTTGCAGGGCTCAAGCTGTGTGACCATGACAAACCACTTGACTCCGCTTACTTTTTTGAGAAAACACAGTGATTATCCTTTTGAAAGAAAACCTATTTCACAGATTTAATGATTCAGTGCTGACATGGATGATGGTACCTAATCTAAATGTATAAAATTATAGATCAATTAAAAAATTTTAGGGGCACCTGGGTGGCTCAGGCAGTTAAGTGACCAACTCTTGATATCAGCTTGGGTCTTGATCTCACGGTCCTGAGTTCAGGTCCCACATTGGGCTCCATGCTGGATGTGGAACCTACTTTTAAAAAAAAATGGTATTATTGGGGTGGCTGGGTGGCTCAGTCATTAAGCGTCTGCCTTTGGCTCAGGTCATGATCCCCGAGTCCCTGGATCGAGTCCCACATTGGGCTCCCTGCTTAGCAGGAAGCCTGCTCCTCCCTCTCTCACTCCCCCTGCTTCTGTTCCCTCTCCTGCTGTGTTTCTCTCTGCCAAGTAAATAAATAAAATCTTTTAAAAAAATTGTATTATCATGGTGGGAAAAACTGTTTTATCAGGAACTTATCCTGTGATAGCTACAATTATTAACTACAATAACGATGGCTGTCATTTGCTGACTGTGTATTTTGTGCCATGTTCTATGATAAGCACTTCACCACCATAATTTTATTCAGTCTTAATGGGAATGCTATGGAAGTTAACACTATCCCTGTTTTATAGAAAACTGAGTTTTAGAAAGTTCATATAATTCACCCAATTTGGGCATATACCAATGTGGCCCATACCTAAAAGAAGTAAATAACTTATAGCCATGGGTGGAGAGCAGGGGAATGATGCTACTGAGAAGAGACCACAGTGCTATATGTGTGAAAAGTACTTGGTTGTCTAACAGTCACTTACTGGAAATCTGTGAAGAAGATTCAGGGGATAGGAACATCAATAAGGCAAGCCTTGCCCTAAAGGAGCTCGTGTACTAGTGACAGACAGACACATACACACACATGATACAGCATGGCAAAGGGCTATAATAAAGGTTGACTTTGGTTTGATATGGGCCTAGAGAACAGGGGCTTTTTCCTGGACAGCTTCACAGAAGAGGTGACAATTGAGCTGTGTCATGAAGAATGAGAAGAAACTCCATAAGTAAACACAAAAGGAAGAAAGCCCATTCCAGTGTTTGAAGAGTGCTGAGGCATGAGCAGGTCACAGCAGGTGCAGGATAGAGCTGGAGCATGAAGACACAATGGGAGAAGAGTGTTAAGAGGCAAGCAGGGTACAAATCATGAATGGCAATGTGGAGAAAATGGAGATGTTGCCCAGAACATGGGAGCCATCGATTTCAAGAACCTGAAAATCTATCATTAAATAACAGTTAAAAAGGTAAAATGCTTCAGTACCGATGTTGTGCAGCGTTTGCCCCTGTTTTCCAGTAGGACTAGCTGAGGGACAGAGTGGGCATGCTACTTGTCCAGTGCCATCCATCTTGCTGCAAGGATCCTCCTGTGAGACCACATGGCATCCCCACACTGACAGAATCCAGACAGACAAGCTGTCTTGCACACTGGTCTTTGCAAAAGCAAAACTTCTCCAAAATCTGTTTTGGAGAGGTTCTAATTTTTCTTCCTCCTTGCCAGTGTTGAAGGAGCTGGGATGCTGAATGAGCAAGCTCTTGGCACAGCTGCTGACCTCATTCTCTGGCACTGTAACAGCAGTATGTGCAGTGAGCAAAGCATGAAGAAGGTGTATGCAAGCCTGAATCCCAGTCTACAGTTGTGCACAAAATCTGCTCCTCTAAGAATCGACCAGGTTATGAAGGAATCAGGCAACTCAAAGCCAGTAAGAGCATCTGCATTTTCATGCTGTGAATTAGTAAGCAAGCTGTCATGATCCCAGAGACTGGGGATCGAGTCCCACATCAGGCTCCTTGCTCGGCAGGAAGTCTGCTTCTCCCTCTCTCACTCCCCCTGCCTGTGTTCCCTCTCTGGCTTTGTTTCTCTCTGTCAAATAAATAAATAAAATATTTTTAAAAAATTAGCCTTCCAGTGCTTTAAGCGGTAAGAAATATATATGTATGTTAAATAATAGCATGACAAAATGGATAGAGCATGAACTTTGGAGATTGGGTGACCTAGTTCAAATCCAATCTCTGTCTTAGACAAGAGTTGTGCTGCCTTGACCAACTTGGTTGAGTTTTCGGAGCCTCATCCAGACTTTGTTGTTTTAGCAAGAGAATTAAATAAGTTGAGAAGTGTATGTGTATGTATGTCATATATATAGTAGACATGTAAAAAGTTACAATAACTAGTACTGAAAAGGCATGAGTGATTCTTTTTTGGGTGAGTGGAATTTCTGTTATGGCTAAAGGAAAGAAAAGAAGTCCTGTGGGCTTCAGAGAGTGAGAGAGTTTGAACTGGTCCTTAGGTGGTAGAGTTAAGGGTTGGAGAGAGGCTGTCAATGTAGTAAGATGACATGAGCCCAGTCTTTTTCATAGGAATATCCAAGCATATGGGGGGACATAGGATGAAAACCAACTACTTCAAGTGATGTTGATGGCCAAGGTACAAGAGAGTTGGGAATAAGCTGGAATAAGCTGAATTCTGATGATGGAAAGCCAAAGGTTTGCTCACTAAAATGTATTGGGATGATCTCGATCCCCCTCACTTTTATTGTGTCCTTTGGAACCAGGGCAAAGAGGCACTTACAAAGCCCTGACAGATTTGCTGATGGTTAACAAGACATTTGCTACCATTGTGTTCTGCAGACACACTGGAAAGAGATAGCCTACATTTATCTAACCCCTGGGATTTTGAGGCAGGAATTGTGTCAGAAGAGTGTTTTGACACATCCACAAAGCAAGTGTGAGCAACCTAGATTAGCATCACGTTTGATAAGTGTTGCCATCTACTGTTGAGTGAACATTGACTATAGGTCCTCTACAGAGTGCATTACCTCATCTGAACCTCTCAGAACCCTCCCCCCCAATCAGGTGCTCCTTTTATTCTCATTTTACAAATGAGGAAACTGAGGCTTGGAGAGCCTATATACCTTGTAAGTACTGAGGCAGTTTAGAATCCAGGATTGACTTTCTCCAAAACCATTGCTCTTTGCAGCCTCTAACATTAGCTTTACATCATCTCTTTGCACAGTTAACGTCAGTTGCTGCCTTTTCTCCCTTCCTCCCCCAGGTCCCCCAGTGTGATGCATTTCCTTTCTCTCCACCTTTCCCCTCCTACTCTCCGCCTTGCCCAAGTGTTGCTCATGTCCTCAATCTCCCAACATTTATGGAACTCATAGAGTGTGCCAAATATTCTTCTGAGTGTTTCTGTTTTTACTGTCTGATCCAGTGCTGGAAGAAAGTACTCAATAAATAAATGGTGGTGTTAGGTGTGGTCCAGTGCCCTCAAGGACTTGAATAAATGCAGGATATTTTAGCTGATACTCCCAAAGATGGGAAGCCTTTTTGTCTATTTTCCTTTCTCTCCTCCCTTCTCTCTCCCCTTGCCCCTTCCTTCCCTTCCTTCCCTTCCTACCTTCCAGAGATATTTTTCAGATGAGTGTTCCATATCAAATACTGTGCTAATTGCTCCAGGTACAGACAAAATGCACAAAAAGATGACTGCAATTAAAGATGTTTTTGATCCACTGTCAGGCTACAGTGCATATCACCTGGGCCTCTGCTTCAATGTCAACACTTGGTACTAAAACTTTTACTGATGCCTTTTATAAAAATCCCAAGCAGAACAAAACTGTTGGCCAGCAAGGGTAGCACCAAAAATTAAATGAAGGGGTGGCAGGAAGCTTGGGTGAATCTCTTACTCTGTTCCCTCCACTGAACAGACATTTTAAAGCAGGGCAGATGGGGTCCTAGGGCCATGCTACAAATCAGGATCTGCAGAGCAGAAGTAGAGAAAGCAGTTTGGCCAGAACCTCGGGAGCTAGATGAAGCTTCTCTGGAGCACGAACCACCAAACCTGCATCTGTCCACATTTCTCTATCAACATGACTAGAGGGCTTTTGTGAATGGCTAACAGGAACAGGCAGCACCCTTTATTTTTTGTCTGAGTGGAGCGGAGGTGAACATGATTCCCCCTTACTTGAGGAGAAACAGTATTTTCCAGATCAGACATAACAGAGATTAAGTGATGGACTCTAAAAAGGCATTACTTCTCATTCCTTAGCCCATCCCATGATGTGAACTGGAGGCACAGCTCAGAGCCTTCTATTTTCTCAACAGAGCTCTGAACATATGCAATGAATAGGACTATGTGCTTGAATGGGTTAGTTTCTTCACAAACAACTCTTCAAAAGAGTATTTACATGTTGATCTTGAATTTCCACAAACAGACCCCACTACTAAATGGTTGATTCAGTGCATTTTGAGAGGGGATCTCCACAACTCTAAGCTCTTATTTCCACCACAATAGGAGGTAGAGTTGGATTTCAGGGCATTCCCACTTTCCTGTAACATATGCTCATATATTTATTAAATGAACAAGCTGAGAATGATCAGCCCCATTGTAAATGTAAGTGCTATTCCCTCATTGTTTGGCACCCATGAATAGCTTATTTTTGTGTAACAGTTGGATCTATGAATCAGTTTCATGCAGTTTTTTGTGTAGATCATTTCATAGAAGTTTTCCAGTAATATATTATTGCCTTCACCTTCCTTTCGGTGATTTCCTGGGAATATCTGAACTATGGGACTGGCTGCAAAGTTGTATTATGTTAAGATGTTTAATTAGCAGAAATAGCAATATAACAAACATGTCACACATTAATTTTCATAAAGTGCATGCGGATTAGATACTGAGAATTCCTGGGTTATTTTAGGCTGCAGACACATTTTCTTCAACCACAGTATTTATTTTTTTTTATTTTTACCCAGTATGGATATAAGACTTTGGGGCCGTTCTCACTCATTCTTCCACTCTCTTGTTCAGGAGATATTTCCTGATCACCTGTCTAAGCTAGGCACTGTCTTGGCAGTGAGCACAGTGGGTAAGGGTGCTGCTCCTGGAAACTTGCATTCTAGATCAATGCTACCCAGTGGACCTTTTTGTGATGATGGCAATATTGCATTGTGATTCAATTTGATTCAATTCAGTTAGATTAAGGGGTGATTCATTGTCTAGTATAGCAACCACTAACCACATGTGGTTACTGAGTACTCAGAATGTGGATAGTGCAGCTGAGTAGCTGAACTTTGAGAATTCCTTAAATTTAATATGTTGAAATTTAAATGCTCCACAGGGCTAGAGGCTACTATATTAGACCACACAGTTCTAGTGGGAGAGACTGACTTTAAGCAAGAAAATATAAAAGCAGTGTATATTCAGAATGTGATAAGTGCCAGGAAGGGAATACAGAATATTCTATGGATGAGGAAGGAGGCTGACAGAGTGATTAGGATGGCCTCTGAGGAGGTGACCTTTGAGTTGGACCTGAAGGATGGATGAGAAGCAGCCAGACCTGGGAGGAGCTAAAGGAAGAGAACGCCAGGCAGAAGGAACTGCAATTGTAGAGGCCCATACTGAGTGTTCTCAGGATCCCCTGAGCGTGCTGACTCTTCCCCCTAAATATGTGTCCCTCCCAGAGCCACACATGGGCCAGAGGCTTTTACTGTGGATGAGAACTCTCCTCTAGGAGGACTGGTTCTCCCTGAGAGCACGTTGACCAGGCTGCGGAGTGGCCAGACAGATGCTGATCAGCCCTTCTCCTGTTGAGCTGCCATGTCTTCTCTGCCCAGTAGCTCTGTCCATGTTCTTTTAGCTTCTCACACTCCAGGTGTGCACTGGTGGCACATGAAGTATTTGCTGCGTAGCCTACTTTCTTCATCTAAACCTTTTCTGATATCTACAGTAAGAGAAGAGCTTAATTCCTTTCTCTGACTCATGTACTTATCTACCTTCCAATGCCTGTATCTATTTTGTCTTTCCACCTCCTCCATCTGTTCCCCTCCCAGCCCACCTCAAGCAGGTCCCTTCACTGATTCCTCTCCTGTAGCATCTCCCCCAGGCATGTTTGTTCTGTTCCTAGTGTTTTCTCTTAGCACCACAAAGCACTTGCACATTTGGGAACATGTGTGATACTTGAGGTGTAGCTGGTTTTATCAGTATTATTATAACTTGTCACAGTCATCATCATCCCCATCCTTGTCCCCATCTTTACATATGAGAAAGAAAATAATTCTAGGGAGTTGACCTACTTTGTTCCAAATCACTACGTTGGTGCCTTGATCCAAATCACCAGCCTGTGTGTCTGACTTTGAATTCAGTGCTTTTCTCAAATATTCTACCTATCTTTCTCATCTTGTTGCTTTAACCTGTTGCTGTCTGGGACGGTGCATGATCCACCCTTCCCTCCGTGCCCAAGCCACCAGAAATTCTGGTGGAGGTACCTGTGAATGTGAATGAAAGCCCCTCTGGGCTTTCCCCACCTAGAATCTGAAAAGCCACTTACCCTGTGGGTCAGGGCAATGTGTCCTTGGTGTGCTTATTCAAGACATATAGTTCCATTTAATCCTCCTCCTGGTAATCATATCTCTGTATCTCTTATCTGTATTTCTTGATCCCTCTGCCTCAATGGTCTCAACTTCTGTGAGTTTAAGCAATCACTCTGTACCCGGCAGTAACAATACTAATCCTGTCTCTAGGGTGGGTGCAAAAGCAGTTAAAGATTTAACTGCACCACCCAACTTCCTCACTTGGGAATAATAAAAGACTGGGACCCTTGACAGTCAAATATAGAGCCTGAGAGACGGAGGCAGAGACTGGGAGGCTGAGAGATGGAAACAGAGACTGGAAGAGCAGAGTGAAGAGACAAAGCCATGAGACTGAGAGTCTGAGAGACTGGAGATAGAGAGACAGAAACAGACACCGAGAGAAAGACAGAGAGCCTGTGCAGAGAGAGGCAACGGCTAGAGAGAGCCAAGCGAAAGACAAAGAGCAAGAGATAGACAGAGAGACTGAGACAGAGAGAGAGAGAGAGAGAGAGAGAGAGAGAGAGAGAGAGAGAGACAGCAACAGAGAGAGAAACAGAGAAGCAGAGAGCAAGAGAGACAGAACCAACTGTTTGCCTAAAGCTAGATTGATGTAACTAAAAAGCTTTAAATAAAGAACCCTGAAGACACAGTTTTCAGGAGAGGAGATCCCCACACCACTCTTCGAGTCAGGTCTCCTCATTTTATTGCTGACTCCGTCACCACCTTTAGGGAACCCTGACCAACCATTACTGTTGCCAGGGCCGGCTCCCGGCGTGTTGCTTTTAACCTAGATGCAGGGAGCAGAAATCCTATGGAAAGGATGAAAAGAGGGTGAAGGCTTCTCAGTTTTATAACACACTGACATACTAACTTTTTACAGAAAAGAAGTCTGAGTTATACAGAGTTAGTGACTTATCTCAAATTCCTTGGTAGGTAGGAGAGATTTTTGACCCCACGTTGCCCCTCTTTGTTGCAGAAAACCTCCAGTAAGTGAATAGTTCTTTTTTCTTTAAGAGTTTATTTAATTATTTGGCAGAGAGAGAGTGAGAGCACAACCAGGGGGAGCAGCAGAGGGAGCGGGAGAAGCCAACTCCCCACTGAGCAGGGAGCCTGATTCAGGGTTAAATGCGGGGCTTGATCCTAGCACCTGAGCCAAAGGCAGGCATTTAACCTACGGAGCCACCCAGGCATCCTGAATACTTCTTAATTATAGCCACTGCACTGGGACTGTTGAATCTTGGTACTCAGAACTGTGGGTATGCCTGTC